>JAIGNY010003544.1:482500-647500 GCA_020152595.1 Chiridota heheva
GGCTGCTAAAAATTTGAGGATTTTATTAAATATGCAAGATTTGTGATTGGAAAGTGGCATAAAGTGGCAAGAATTTTCCGATAGATTGGTTTCTTCAAAATTAAGATAACCATGAACATGATCTTCCCTCCACCCATTTTCTAGTTTAAAGAAATATTCTTATGCGCTCTACAACTAACTAGCTGCACTTAGTACTTGAAAGGGAAAGTGAATAAACACCGTGTTTTTACGCCTCTCTTTTCTAATAGTGTTCAGAGAACAAGGCAGGGGTGCACTATTCAACCATTGTCACTTCTCTCAACAGTTGAATGAGTAGGAGTTGCAGACGAAATGCTTCCGCTTTGATGTTCGGCGTATCTGTCGACATTTGTGGACAGATACGCGAGTTAGACCTGACCGAGGCTTGAACCAGGGACCTCCAGCATCTCAGCCGTGCGCTCTGCCAACTGAGCTACCTATTCTCCTATAAATAATAAATAATAATTAGGTCATTTGTATTGTTTGCTTCCAAATTATTTAATTGGTTTAATTACATCTACAGATTATTGACCTATTAAAAAGACCCGATTCTGAATGAAACAGTATTTAAATTTCAAAATAGCATATTTAGTTTATGTTATATGGCTGATAAAAGTTAGAGGATTGTTCTAAAATATGCACAATTTTTGATGGAAGATTGGAAAGTGGCATAACTAGGAATTTTGGTGGGGGCAAGAATTTTCCTATAGATTGGTTGCTTCACAATTAAGATCAGCATTAAAAAGTTATACCTTAGTCTTTTCCTCACCCCATCTCTCACCAGCAAGAGGTTTGGAAAAATAACAAATACAAATAATTTTGACACAGCATCTGTGTAAAATTTGATTTAGGATGGATCAAAAATTCAAACAAATAAGTTAAAGTCATCATCATCCGGTAAAACTTAGTATCGTTATGCAAAGACAAATTTTCCACCAAGGATCACATTATCCAAGAAATTCTTTTTTCAAGCTTTCTTCTGTAAATTTCTTCAGTATAAATTGCAGACAACTTGAGATTTCTGAGGCACACTGAAGTAAGTCATTTTCAAAATTGTTATTTCTCCAAGACCAAAACCGAAGTCATAAAATGATAAATCCATTAATCAAAGCCTGAAATAATGATCACCATTTGACACACTTTTCAAAGGAAACGACTGTTCACCCAATCCGAAGAATAGTTAAGCTTTCAAAAGTCTAATGTTGGTTAAAAAGTTAAGCATTCAAAAGCAGCTGTAATATAATTTTGTAACACACAATACCAACATTAGCGCTTTGAAAGTTTAACTTTTCAGAAGCAGTACAACAGTATAATTGTTTTGGTAAAGATTGTGGACACTTGTAGGCACTTATTCCACGGCTAAAATACAGTAAACCATGTGCATTTTTTGGAGAGGAAATAAGTTGAAAATGGACTATATAAAGAACACACCCGCCGTGTCCTCAAATTTGTAACTAAGATGTCGGCTTTATTTAAAGGAAATTTATAAAGGCCGCTATTTGATGGCTTACAGCTCAAAGTACAACTAAATCATTGCTGTAACCATACCGACAACTCTATAACATACTGTAGGCAGCTATGAGAAAATCGCTCAGGGTTCGTGTGAGGGATCAGCAGCTTATCCAGCTTAAGCACCCAGAGGGGGCAAACTTTAACACAAAAACAGTGCAATTATTACTGGAAATTTGTAAAAAATGTAAGGGGAAGGGTGAGCCAATTCAATAACATACTATAGGCAGCTATGAGAAAATGGCTCAGGGTAGGTGCGAGAGATCAGTAGCTTATCCAGCTTGAGCATCCAGAGGGGGAAAACTTTAACACAAAAACATGTGCAATTATCACCGAATATTTGCCAAAAATGTGTGTTGCTAAAAACAGAGAAAGTAAGGAAAAGTCGGGGGCAAGCCAAGAATATTTTAAGAGTGAGTAGGAGACATCCCTTATAAATAATTTCAGTTTGTTTTAATATTGGTATCTTTTAAGTATTGTTTCTTAAATTCAGGGTTGGCAGGTTGGTATATTTGCTATTCAACGCCAAATATATAAAAAAGAGCTTTTTAAGACTGCTTGGTCGCAAAAATGTTATTTGGCTTGAACTGATTATTTTTTTCTCTCTCCAGCTGTACATACTCCTTTGGCCATAAAAATGGCTTGAATGGAGAATTGGACTTTTGGGTTTTCTTTAGAGATTTGTTTTTGTTTGATTTGTTTGGTTGCAAGAAACCTATTTGGCTGCAAAAAACATGTTTTTTTTTTTTTCTCTCAAGTTAATGGACTTATCTCAAAAGTGTTGATGGAGAATCAAAAAGAAATTACCAAAATCTTTTTCTGACGACGTTTGGATCACGTAATATTGTGCATACGTATAGGAGTTACGGGAAACTGACAGGAAGGACGTAGTATTGTGCAATTCAGGACACTTGACCCTTCACAAGAGCATCCGCCAGTGGGCGATCTCTTTTATTTTTTGTCTTGATTAGTTTGACTTTACTTTTTTCCAACTTGCCGCACTACTTCATACATTAAAGGAGAACCAGACCGAAAGTGAGGGCATATTTTTGGTTAAGTTTTCAAATATTCGTTGACATGCTTTACCTCCTTGTGTCATAAAATGTAAATGCTTATGAATCTTAGGTAACTGCTTGGTATAAACATTGATATTAGAGAGGTTTTGTGGCTCTCCATGTGGGCAGAAAATGTTCCTGATTATTTTAGTCTATAAAAAATTGCGCCCTAAATTCAGTCTAGTGCCCATTTATACTCGCATCACCTGAGGTTTATGGTATTGGTTTCATTATCTTTATAATATTCGTACAAAATTTACCGGAGAAAAGGTTTTCCGTTCCCATCAGGTGCATAGCTATCCTTATTTTTCTTTAGGGGACTCAACACTTTCCAGAGTGGCCAGGTATGACTAGAAATGTTAAATTTAACTTCAAACACTGTTTTTTCCTTGCTGATTTTATTTAAGTCGTGCATTATGGGAGTGGCAAACATCTGGGCTCCTCATCCCCCACGGTGGGGTATTTGGTTATGGAAGTTCCCCCACTGAATGCACCACTGTGGGATGTCTTCTGTCACATGCTTAATAAACAGATGAATATGCTTATGAAAATGCATATGTTTACATGAAACAGCACATAATTAATCACAGACCGGGCCCAAGACTTCACTTTGCAGCTTAGGGGCCAGTCACAATTTGACAAGTTCGATTGCAACTTCGATCACAGGCGAATTTTCATTAAAAAACAACAACGACAAAAACAGCAATCAGATAAAAATTCCTCATGTTTGGAATGTAAATATTCAATATTTTGCCAGTTTAATTTCTGTCATTTCAGCAAAACCGTATGCCCAAATTTTTGTGACATCCAATCATGATGATGGAAACGACAGGAAAGTACTAAAACAATGTCTGCCCATTTCCTTTTAAACTTTGTTAACTGTGCATCAAATTTGAAATGAGTAAAACATAATTACAGACAAAAATCGAAAAGACTAGTTCAATGACATAAAACGGCAGGGTGGTTGGGGACGGGGGAACACGCAAGGTAGTTTTTCAACAGTCAAAAATGCGTAATCCACAACTACAGAACTAGGCTGCTCTCGCCACCCTGTAAGGTCCGTGTCACACTGCCCCTCCCAGCTTCCCCCAATTTCAACAACCTTTAAGTTGATTTGCTAATCAATGTTTTATGTTTTGTAGTAAAAAACACAAAGATGCTTGAATTGCATGTAGAATTAAAAGGGTGTTCATGTTTTGCCGCTCGAATTATGTTTTGCCCATCCAACCTCTTACTGCCGCCAATGGCAAGAAGAACCTGCCTATAAGTATAAGACTTACCTACCGAAAGTGTGTGTGTGTGGGTAGAGGGGGGGGAGAAAGTCAAATGTGGAGGGGAAATCATAGAATCTCGTTAAGATACAAAATTCACCTTACTAAAGATAAATTCGGAAAAAAAGTGAGGGAACAGTACCCCCTTGCTTCCCCCAAATCCCGCCTATGATGTTGTCCCTTTGACCTGTTCATATGCATAAAGTCAGGTATATCACTAAAATCATCTCTCTTTATATTTCATCAATTTTTGGGAAAGTTCACTTTATTTTGGTGTAAATTCCTGCAATTTTCGGGAGAATTCCTTCAATATTTAGGGACATTTGCATTCTACCAACATATGCCACATTTATGTTATATTATATTACCACATTTTCCTTCAATTTTTTCAATTTAATTTTAATCTTTCCCCTAATTTTACTTCTTAACAGGGATGAAAGTATGTAACCAGGAAAGTGACATCTTCTTTTAAAAGACCCCCACATCCCCCAATTTATCGGAAGAGTTTGGTCCTCGCCCGTCCCCCCCCCAATAAATTGGTCCTCGCCCACTCCCCCTCCCCCACACTTATCAAAATTGTTTAGCTATGCCACTGCATTTTCCGTTATATTGCAGTATTCAAGTGTATTCCCTGGTATTGCGTCTTTCCTTTTCCCACCAGTCTCGCCTTTTACAATAGTCCATACAATTAAGGAATTTACAGCTAATTCGGATTTTACTGTCGAGACATGTTCCTTTTTTTTTTAACCAAAATTTGCATGTCTCGAGCTTGTCAGGGTTGTCGGAATTAGGAACTTGGACAAGGGGCAGAAAATCAAGTGAGGGCACATTCTTTGACAGTAATTGATTTTCGAAAATGTGGGGTGAGGGGGTATGTCCCCCTGGCCTCTGCTTACTACCGTAGGCCTATGGTTTGAGTGTCAGCGAGATTTGTGGTGAGTACCCCCACCCCTACTTTTTTAACAAATGTATCCTTTTGTATGGTGATGCTTTGTATCTTAGCGTAATTTTATGAGCACCCCCCCTCCTCTCTCCCTTCCCCCCGCACTTTTTACTTTTCCCCACTTTCGGTAGGCAAATCCCAACCGCCTATGTGATTCAGATTGGGGAGCCAGGACCAATGTTGGCAATTGCCCATCAGGAAAATAGGTTAAAGGCCTACTTTTAAAAACTACTGCTTAGCAGCTTAGAAAATTATTGGGGGCCATGACCCTTCAACCATAGCCCTTGGTAACAGGACCCCTGGTAAATGGCATGCTTTAATTGTGTAAAATAAATACTAAATGTATCTTACAACTTCTATGTACTATAGGATTTGTGAGTGAGGGGATTTTTATTTTGTTTTCAAGTTTCAAGAATGACCTAGAATAATTTCATATAACTTTCAAAAGGGCACCTCCTGCCCCCCTTAATCTAGGGCAAGGGGTCAAGGGGGAAGTGACCCTCTTGCCCCCATGGTTCCGATATTGTTGGAGCTTGTTCTTTCATAAAATAACTGCACAGCAACCCCTTATTAATATCTATCAAGCTTTGTTTTAAATCTACGGTTTAATGCAATATTAGTTTCATGCTACCTAGAGAGTAGAACAAACTACGGTAAAATCAAAGTGCCAAAGTTCCAACAAAAAACTTCAAAGATATGGAATAAGCTGGGTCTGGTAGTAGCATTCATCTTCGTATTAAAGTTACCAAGACTGCAAAGACTGCGTCCTTCACAAATTTCCTTTAAATAAAGCCAACATCTTATTGAGATTATTGACAAATTTGAGGGCACCAGGTTTGCTCTTTACACAGTCCATTTGCAACTTATTTCCTCTCCAAAATACACATGATTACTGTATTTTAGCCGTGGAATAAGCCTACAAGTGTTCACAATCTTCACCAAAACCATAATACTGTTGTACTGCTTCTGAATAGTTTAAGCATTCAAAGCCGTAACATTGGTATCATGTGTTACAAAATTATATTACAGCCGCTTTTGAATGCTTAACTTTTTAACCAATATTAGGCTTTTGAAAGCTGAAGTATTCTTTGGATTGGGTGAGCTGTTTCAGGTAGACCTTGCTCTAAAGAAAATGTGTTTGAAATGATCTTTCCTACAAAATCGATAAGCACAATAAAAGAGGGGGCTATTTCACTCAGCTAATAGACAAAGTAGCACCTCATGTCCAAAATCATCTCACAAATGACATATTGTATCCCACAAAGGAAAATATGTCTTTGAACTTAAATACTTTTTACAGATGATCCGTGAAATAGAAAAAGATATACAAAAGTGCATAAGAAATTGTGAATTTTGTCTAACCTACCGTTCACTAGTAATTAATACTGAATTCACATTTGTTTCATTGTGTATAGGAGGTTCTAAGATGTAAATACCATTCTATATATTTTGTTCTATGAAGTACTTGATTATTTCTAGATAATTACATCATAATACTGGTGGAGGTGTGATTGGATCGTTATTGTGATTGTTTTGTTGTAATTAAAATCATACTGCATCTGTAAACAGACCTCCCTGGTGTAGTTGTTAGTGCTTTAGTCCTCTTACCCGCACGTCCCGGGTTCGTATCCCGGCAGGTCTGCAACCAGTGAGTTAACAACTGGTTATCAGAGGCCATGGCCGTCTTGATATAATGTCCAGCACTGGATGCTTTCGGGACGTTAAACCTTGCTATGCTATGCTAAGTACTTGATTATTTCTAGATATTTATATCATAATACTGGTGGAGGTGTGGTTGGATTGTGATTGTTTTGTTGTAATTAAAATCATACTGCATCTGTAAATACCACACCAGTTGTCAATTTAGAAATGGCAACACCCTGACCATATTATATTTAGTTCCACGAGTTGTTTCATTATTGCTAGAAATTTTGTAGTGTGATATTGGAGAAGCTGTTACTGTTGGTGAATTAATGTTGATATGATGATTTTGTTGGAATTAGTGCTGTCACGACATGGCTCTATTACAAGAAAAATATCGCAATATATCGTATATCGCGATACTTTTCAAGAAAACTGGCTCAGGACACAAATTGTTAATATCACTATATGATCATGGAGTTACAATTTACTCCATGATATGATGAACGCAAGAAAAAATTATCTGCAGATATAGCAGACGACATGATCGCGTGACTATTACTTTCATAACGCATCAAGCACGTATTTGGTAATTCAGCCAACGTGACCATGAATCATCGAAGTGAGAGCCTGAGTGGCACATTCTGGACCAATTTTTCATTCTTTCCGCCAACTTACATTGGCGCGTGTTATTGTGTGGTGACGGAGCACGATTTTTAATTAGTTGTTTTTATATTTCACGATTATTTTGCACGTTTTCAATGGCCCAAACTTGACTTTTAGATTTAGTACTGTAACATTAGAATTGTAACGTACGAAGTAGCCTAGCCTAGCTGCGCAAAAATTCCTTAGTTGAGTAATAGTGTTTGGTATCGCGAAATATGGCGAGAGGCATATTTCTTGTCGTGGGAAAAGAGATATCACGATAATCAATATGTCATGACAGCACTAGTTTGGATTGTAACTAAAAATTTCAATTATTCATGAGAAATAAACAGAGAAAAAAATAAAAATAATTCCCATTTCCATCTTGAAACTATACTATACATAAGACCAGACAATGGTGTACCAAAATATTCCACTGAATCATTCCATTTCTAAGTCACTTTCAAAGGTCAGTTTAGTAAGATTTTTACAAATGTGCATCCTCTTCTACAATTCACACATAAGCATGTACCACAACAGATTATATGACTGCCATATCAGACAAAGTGAATTAAATATTTAGGCACCAAAATGATATGGTAAATTAAAGTAATTAAACTCTCTGAGAATACACTACATGAAGCCCTATGATGACAAAGATGACTTTCACACACAATACAAAATGAGCACATGCGCAGACCCATTTAAAATCAAAGAACAGAAGGTTACAAAGAGGGAGATATTGCACATCTATTATCATCTTCTCAAACAGCATCATGAATGATTCTGTATATCATTTTCATATTAGTTGCATGTATGAATCAAGTGCTATTTGCATGAAATCAAAGGATTAGTTCAGTGGTCAAGCATGTCCATCTTATATGGAAGAGGACTTAAAAAGAAATAAAATGGTGAAGAAAATGTTACAATTTGTTATTCGTTTCTGTTGTTGATTTTTAGGATATACATGTACTCAAGTTTAAATCTTTCTCATTTGTTTAGAAACGACTGAAATAAGACCAATATGTCACAACCCCACATTTCTCAAAGTCTCTATACTCATTTCATGAGATTTTGTGACTTGAAAATAATTTGCTACCTGAAGAAAGTTTAAAAAAAAGACTTAATAAAAACGTTGAATCATTTTTCTTTAAAATACTTCATTAACAATAGTTTAAAAAAGTGAGGATAAGGACAAAAACATTCTACAGTAGACTTGCCACACCAGTCATTTCTGGACAAATGAATCAGAGTTCTGTATCATTTGTGTAGAAACGTTAGGTTAATTATAATTTATCATCACCTGAAGAAAGTTCGAAGATAAATAATTCAAGTAGTAAATGTTTTAAATTATTAGTTTTGATCCTAGAAATGTAACAGATTTGTAGGAGAGAAACAGATCATAAAGTGTTTGTAATCCTAGAAGGCATGTTTACATAGGAAGCAACCAAGTAACAACATTTCAACATGTTGCAATACCCTGCTTTAAAAAGTGTTCATCTTTCCTTGATTTTCATCATACCATTTTCTATTTTAAGTTTCCCTTTATTTACGGTTTAATATGTATACAATATTATAATGAAACAATGCTCTCCCCTCCCAAATCCTTTCAATTCAGACAGAAAGGGCGGACGGATGGACAGACACACAGACAAAGTATCAATGGATACTTAAAAATACTGGGAATAAAAGTGGGTTTACCGTTCATATCATATAAGTATCGCCAGAAATATAATAATTGTCCCACCCTCAAATAATTGTCTACCAACAAATGCATTACATTATAAACAGTTTTGTTTGTTTGTTTGTTTAATGAGGGCTTAAGAGCACCACGACAGCAAGGGTCAAATTGTGCCCAAGAGGTTTAGATCATTCCAGAGCTAGGAAGAAAAGAAAATAGGAGTCTGAGAGAAGTACAGGGGCTAATAGCCAGGAAGCTGAGATGAGAAAGGAAGTGTAGGGGTGTAAAAAAGGGGTTAAATGTAGGCAGAGGGGTGGGAGAGGAGGACTAAATATGGTTGTAGAGGGAAGTATGATGAAGGAAGGAGATCATTTTATCCAAATGTTTTCATTTTTGAAGAGCTTGGCTATGGAGTTGTCAGGGGGAGGGACGCTCTGGGAAGGGTTGTACAAGGATCAGGCAAGGAAGACGTGGTGGACTGTAAACAGATACACTTTTTTCATCAAAACCTTTGTTTCCCTCATATGATACAAAACAGTGCCAAAGTGTTAATAGTTTTAGAAATGTTTTGATGAATTCATGTTTATTTTAATTTTTTTGATCATATTTCTAATAAGAACTTATCTTATTTTGATGAGTTTCAAAAGTTTTTGGTACATTCAATGTTGTCATATACTCACGTTCTAATATTTCCACTTTTGTGGCTTTTACATGTTCTGACTATACACTCAAAGCACATCCCATGGTTTTAGCTTTGAGTGGTTTATGTTAAATTTGTCATGATTGTCAATGTTTAAAAAAAGAGTCAGTTTCAGATCAAATAAATACCACTATTAAGATCAAATACAGCATTCTCTGGGTGTGATAAAGACAACACACTAGGAAATTCAATAGCATCTTTTATAATTAAATTATAAAAGGTTTGATCCTAGTATCTGTTGATGAGATTAATGTGCTTACATTTTTTTCAATCTGTTTAATTCAAATTTTAACTATTGCCTTTGTTAAAGGAATAGTCCAGTGGTCAAGCATGTCCATCTTATATGAAAGAGGACTTCAAAAGAAACTAGATCGCTAAATACCGTCATGGTTCGCATGCCCATGCAAAATGACACCCATATCATATGACCCGGCCAATTATAAAAATGGCATCTCACACTAAGTCCCACATGTGTAAGGCATCCCACCTCATGTCCCACATGACATCCCATCCCATGTCCTACATGGCATTCCACCATATCTCCCACATGGAATCCCACCCCATGTCCCTGTGACATCCCATCCCATTCCTAGTCCCACGTGGCATTCCATCATATGTCCCACAGGGCATCCTATCCTATGACCCACATGGCATTCCACCCTATGTCCCACATCCCATATCCCAAATGACATCCCACCTCATGTCCCACATGACATCCCATGCCTTGTCCCACATGGCATTCCACCATATGTCCCACATGGCATTCCACCATATGTCCCACATGGCATCCCATGCTATGACCCACATGGATCCCATCCTAATGTATGTCCCACATTATTCCAACCATATGTACCACATGACATCCTTCCCTATGTCCCATACGCATCCCTCCCTGTGTCCCACATCAGTGGCTTCCCACCTGATGTCCCACCTTATGTCCCACCATATGTTCCACATGGTATCCCTAACAATGTCCTAATGACATCCTACTTTATGTCCCACATGGCATCACATCCCATGTCCCCATGGCCTCCTAACCAATGTCCCACATAGCCTCCTATCCTATGTCACACATGGCATCCTACCTTATGTAATACATGGCATCCCAACCCAAGTCACACTCTGTGTTACTCGTGGCATCCCACCATGTTCCACATGGCATTCCACCCCATGTCCCACATGGCATTCCACCCCATGTCCCACATAACATCCCACCCCATGTCCCACATGACATCCCATAGGCTCCATAAGAAGTCTCATCCTAGCTATCGCAGTTCCTGATTGACATACTATGTATGAAAGTGTCAGTTCATATAATAACTTATATGCAAATGACTTGTTGAAATGGGGTGGGACCCCATGTCCCACAAGACATCCCATGTCCCACATGACATTCCATCCCATGGCATTCCACCATATGTCCTGCATGGCATTCCACCATATACATCCTACATGGCATTCCACCCTGTTCCACATGATATCCCACCCCATGTCCCACATGGCATCCCACATGACATCCCACCCCATGACATCCCATAGGCTCCATAAGAAGTCTCATCCTAGCTATCGCAGTCCCTGATTGACCATACTATGTATGAAAGTGTCAGTTCATATAATAACTTATATGCAAATGAGATGTTGAATAAGAAAAAAAGGTGGCGTCAAATAATTATGCCTGATATAGCCCTTGGTGTATACCACATTGTAAATACTATATCATATGTCCCTCATGGGCCCCATTCATGTCCCACATGGCATCCCTCCCTATGTCCATATGCAATCACATCCTGTCACACTCCCTGACTGAGCATACTAAATACAAAATTCTAGTCAGT
The DNA here is from genome assembly GCA_020152595.1 of Chiridota heheva. Lineage (NCBI taxonomy): Eukaryota > Metazoa > Echinodermata > Holothuroidea > Apodida > Chiridotidae > Chiridota > Chiridota heheva. The sequence continues at coordinate 493,799 of JAIGNY010003544.1, forward strand.
TATATACTGTAGCAACTTTATGCAAATTACCACAATAATAAAGGTGGAGTTTAATAATCATGCCTGATACAATTGTTGGTGCCCAAATATTTTGAAAAATGTTAAGGATTTTAAATCTCAAGTGCTACAAGAGAGACTTGAGGATCTATGAAGAATATTGGAAATTATATCATTTACAGTTATCTTCTAATAAAATATAAAATGTTTTGTAGACTTTTTAAGAAAACTAGTCTTCAATCTTGACTTAAGTGTCTCTGAAAAACTTTCAACATTTTGTACGGAAATTCTAACATTCCATAAGGATATCTGAAGAAACTAACTTTTTCTGAGGAGCTCTGAAGAAACTTTGAACATTTTCTGAGAAATCATCAAAAAACTTTAAGATTTCTGAGGAAATCTCAGGAAAAATCTGTGGACGGACAGCTGGAAGGACGTAATCGCAATTACATAGGTTCGCATTATGCTTCGCATGCAAACCAAAGAAAGAACTAAAGGAAGTGTTCAAAAATCTTATGCTGTTAAGGAGATATTCAAGTTTAAAGCTCTGTCTTATTTGTGTAGAAATAACTCGTGCAGTAAGTCTACTATGGAAAGTTGGTGTCTTCATCTTCACATTCTTAACAATTGTAAATGTACTTCAAAGAAAGTTTTTTTCATTATTTAAATTATTTTTCCTCAGGTGGTATAATCATAATTACCCATTCTAGATGCAGTTTTACTAATTTTTTGACATATCCCATGTTTTTGTAAGTCACAAAATTGCAGGACAACATATGATAGAATACATAAAAAGGAATCTGAGGCTATGACATCACAACTAGTCTGATTTTAGTTGTTTCTACACAAATGACAACATTTAACCTTAAGTTTATTTTAGCATTTTAAAAAGACATAATAGTATACAATAACTTTTATCAATTGTTCAGCCTAGGCTTGAAAACTATGTGTAAATTGAGGTGAGAAAACTCTTTTGTACTTGTGAAGAAATTTTTTTTAGCACTTAATCAACTGTTGATTGACATTGTCAGAACGTAAACACTTTCATTCCTGTTTGTATGAAGAAAAGGAACCATAAAATATATAACGAAATTCATAAATAAAAAAAAAATAGGGCCAAAATATAAGGACGTATTTAGAAGAAATATATAATCAAAGATCTTATGGACCTTAAATCTACTATCACTGACGTCAAGAAATTGTCATCTTTTGCCCTTTTTTGTCCCAACAAAAAAAGAACAGTATGATTTATCACAACAAATTTCATTTAAAAATGTACTTCATGATTTTCAATTTAAAAAAACATTTCCTAAGAATACAATTAACCTCTCGAATTAAATGATTGACAGCTTTTTCAACCAATCACTGTATGAATTTGCCTAGCAACAAAATCTGCATAACTAAGTGGAGCAGAAATTCTATGCAGTACTGGCACAGTACAGCTAGCTAGCTGCATGCGATCAAGCTGTCAATGCAATATGCTACACAAAACAAATTTCTGCACAGACAGACTGAGTGATGACAAGATAATGAACAAGATTGTGCTTATGGGCTCACCACGGACTTTGTAAATCCAGACTCCCATCACCCAAAACACTTAGCAAACAGAATTATGTTTATTTCTTTTGCTAAAAACTTAAAAGATCCGGAGTAGTGCCATAAATGGAGCTTGCAGCAGGCCACATGAACATATAAATGTCAATGCATTGGTCATGCATGATTGTGGATTTCAGGTTTGTTTGCCCCACCTAGCTACTTTGTTGCTATGGTGGGTGTGGCTTATTTCCTTAGATGGAAAAGTTAATTGTCTATGTAGACAGAGTTAAAACTTTTGATGGAAAAATTTTAAGGCTCAATTTGACATCATGATCTATTTATTGATAAGACTATAAATGCAAGATAAGACTACAAATGCTTTGTTTTTCTTTTGTTTCAAAATTGTCTCAAGAAAGGAGATCAAAGGAGCAAATCAATGATGATACTGCTTACCTTGCACATATTTCATTTTTCCTCAGTCCAACTCCTCTAATAAATCCGCTCTTCTTAACCGTTTCTGTCTTGTCCCTAGAAAGATAAACGTCAAGAGAAATGGTCTCCACTAGTAAACTTTGCTATACAATTATAATCTACAATTTACATCAGTATATAGTCATTATTATAGATTAATTTGGAAGGTTTTACAAAACAGGTATCAACAATTGTAAAAAATATCATACACCTGAAGATTAGGGAGAGGAGAGGTGGGGGTCCATCTGTGGCTTTTAGTGCTAGCTTTAAAAAGTGGGGGGGACATAAATAACAAAATTATTGAAAACTGGGGTCTGGACAGAACAGACATTAGTAAAGGCACTGCTTAAAAATTTGGCCTGCAATTTTGGTGCAACAAATTTACCAAATCATTTCACAAGATTAACTTTGCATCATAACAATGAGGTATGAATAGTTCTATGCTCATAGTTCATTTCACCTTTCCCCAGCAGCAAAGACAAACAATGCCAGCATTGATTACAGTTACTTCTTATATTACAAAGGATTGCCATTATATTCAGATGTGTGTCACTAAAAAATACCATGTAACACCAGTGGGAGTAGTTGTTATCTTGAAGGAGCCTGAACAGGTGAAACTGTATACAGTTTTGTGGTTTGGGAAACAAAAAAATATATAACGACCCTCAATTTGAGGGCAGGTTGAGATGTTCCTGGTTTTAAGCAGAGCCATTACTAATGGATGGGAAATGAACCACAAAAACACTATTTTATTCCAATGATTAATAATTGTATAAAATAGAAAGGATGAACAAGGTTGAACAATCTTGTTTAAATGATCAGCTATGGAGGGCGCTCTCTCACTATTAAAATAATCAACTCTCACATATATATTTTTTTCATCAAGTCTTAGATAGATAGCACTTATAGTACAACCAACCTGACTCTCAAAACTGATGATAAATCACTATTACAGCTACATCCACAGATGATAGTGATACCTATCAACACTGTGCTCAAATTTTTTTAGCTATTTCAGTTTTTAGCAATTTATTTACTCAAAGACACAATAGAAATGTAAACTTTTTCAAATCACAATTTAATTTTTTAACTACTGATGATTGACACTGGTTAACTGTACACTATTTGCACTACCAAATCACAAGTTTTACAAGAAAAGTGAACTTAAAACCTGTTCCAACCAAAAAGTTACAACACTACCTGTTATAAATTGTATGGATCAAAAGTGTATAACAAAAGCACTGCAAAAACAAATACATGAGTGGTATAATTCAGTCAATATATTTGCATAAAATATTTTCAAGCTTTATGATCTACAAACAGGCACTACATTACATGCTCAAATGTAACCAAAACCGAGAGAAAATATCTTTATCTTAATCAATAATAGCAATGAATCAATATTAATCAATAAGTAAAACAAATGTAAAAACCCACCATCCGAGTAGTGCTCCGCTGTTCTCTTACGGAGTTGTTCCACACTCTCGTCTGTGTCTGCCCACTCCAAGACCAATCGTCTCCCGTAAAGATGGCTGCTATGGCACAGTGCATTGAAAGCTCTCTGGGAAATGTAGACACAAAAACAAGACCAGATAAGACATGTGCTCCCTCCATTATACAAAATAAAATGTTTGCCATATAGTTATTTCTAGTAGACCTACAATCTAACCAACTTCTGTGCAACATAGGTCAATAGGTGTCATACATGGTGTTGTATGCATATGACTAAACATACATTGACATAGGATAATACAAATTATAATCACTGTAGAAAATGAAATACTACAGAAATCAAAAAGAATTTCAAAACTGGATATATTTTATGCACCAAAGGATTTTCATGACTTGTCCTTCTCCTTAAAAACTTGTTCCAGCAAATCATAACCACAAATTTACTGTAGCAAATAGTGAGACCACTTGATTTTAATTAAAATAACCACACAATAAGGATTCCATCCATTGCTAATATGATACTCAGCACCAGCTTTCACAACGACTAAGGTTTTCAGAATGAAGAAAATAAAGAGGAAAAATGTGACCCGACCTGGTTAAGTATCAGGTCGGGTCTGACTGTTTGAAACTTTAAGGAGCACAACAACTAATGTTGCATTTTTATCTCAATTCTTCTGATAGTCCAAACAAAGGAATCTTTCACCATACAAGTTTATCAAATATGTGTGTCCCAGGTATATGGCTAAACATACATCGACATTGAGTACAAAAATTCCAATCTCTGCGGAAAACATTGAGGAATTCAAAATGATTTCAAAACAGGATAAATACAAAAACTATTTGAAACCAGGAATTGTGCCCTTTTGTCTAAATTTGTTGATATTCCAAATAAATGAAATTTTCTTCATCCATTGATGATTATCAAAAACATGTCCAATCACAGAAAAGATAATAAAGGCAGTTATCCTTGGTTGGCGCTCCTGTTGACGCTACTATGTTTGAGTTATTTTTAAATATGCTGACACACCTTTGCGTCTTGCTTCGTTAGAAAGTCCACAAATCCAAATCCGCGGTGAGTACCAGTTCCACTAAACTTTTTGGGAAGACGAACAAACTTGATTTCACCAAACGTGCTACAAGAAATGAAAGTGAAGAAAATTAATTGAGATCAAATTAACACCCTTGGCAAATATTAATCCATAAAATACTTGGCCATCTTAGAATTTCTCAGTTCTTATTAATGTGCAAGATATTTGTACATTCTGTGATACTCTAGATCAAAATGGTAAAAAAATCTGAAATCATGACTTACATAAAAAGATGACGTTAGTTTATTTCCCTTTTCCATTCCTTAAAAGTGTTAGTTTTAATTTCTGCACTTATTACGATATTGTTTTTAAACAGTAAACGTGATTTAATGAAAACATTTAAAAAAAAAACTTGACTAGACCTAAAGAAGTGTTACAGAAAATGTTCTTAATCTGATGCATTCTGTTATTCTACTTTTTTCTTAGGAAGTTCCAAATCTCACTTAAATTTTGGTGCCTAAAATCTCTTTTATAATCTTTGCTTTCCAAAAATATCCTTTCATTTCATTTGTATTGTTTCCCTGCTACATTTTAAATATGAAAGATGTGCATGAAAAGCATACATGACCCCTGCAGAATCTTATAATCTCCTCCATCATCCTGCAGCAATGAACCCTTAAAAGTCATGAAACCTTATGGGTTCAGATACATATTGCTTTTATAAGATAAGGCCTAAAAAGAAAAGCCTTTTTTTTCCCTTCCTCCTCTGCCCCTAAATTGTCAAAAAATAAGGACAGAGTTTAATACTTTTTTTTGTTTCCTTTTAAAAAATCCCTATGCTTTGTAAAAATCCGTACAAATACCATTAAATGGTTTGGCCACATGGCAATCAATTTGCCTGTCGACTGTTGCTGTGGAGAAAATGAAGCCCACAGCCCACAAGAGCTTGTGATTGACTGATAGAATACAAAGTTGTCCTGCCTGTTTGTATTGAGTGTGTCAGGTATTGGGAAAGAAAATCCCAAATCGCACAAAAAGCATGAGTGAGATATAAAAACTGAGCTAAATAAAATCAACCAACAATCTGAAAATGAGTGAAGTGTTTTATAGATGTTCATGATAATATAAATATAAGTGAGCCAGTCTTGGTCAAAAGTGTCCTCAGGAAATACACGATTTCAGTGATGGTTTAGTTTGTTGATGTTTATGGCACCATGATGACAGTCAGAGTCAAATGTGCCAAGAGGGTGCTAAAAACTATGGTGATTGAGTTAGAACAGAGAGGAAAGAGAGGTGGAATAGAGGGAAGGAGGGAAAGAAGGTGAATTTCAGTGATCTTTGGGAGAAAAAAACACAAAGAAAAACAACTTTTTCTGCCTGCCCCTCCCTTAAAATTTTCTACAAATAAAGGGCAAAGAAACAATTATTTTCTTCAGGCCTTAGGACAATGTTACTCACTTAAATTTGAGGGCATACCTTAGCAATTTAATAGGTTGATCCCTGAAATATGGAAGTCCTGTGTCCAGCATTAACTGTACAAGATTTTGGTGATGTTTAGAGAAAAAAAAAAAAAACATTCCTCCCACCCATCCCTTACAATTTTCCACAAGAAAGGGAAATTTAAAAAAAATATAGTTTTGTGCATTCCTATAGTATTTCCTCTTTATGTGAGAGTGTTCCATTGGAGTTAAACACTTAGTTCTTATTATTTTGCATTGTTGTGTCGGTGCATATGAGCATCTTTTTTGATGGATACTGGCTCACAATAAAGTTTCATTATTATTATCAGTATACACAGAAATATAATTTACAATTATAATATAAAGGATCACGATTGATACCTGAACAAGTCTTTGATCTCTTGTTCGGTGGCTTCAAATGGAATGTTTCTGACCATGATCTTACTGGACGTTTGCTTCTTCTTGTTAACTGATTTTCTGGAGGACGCTTGATTCCTTGAAAGAAAGATGTAAGTAAATATTACAAGTGACTTATTACAAGCGCACCAAAGTTCGTTTCCTGCAATGTGATTGACTGAGAAGAAAAACACCCCTAATTTGCATAGTCCATCATCCCGGATATACGGTTGTCAAGTTGGGAGAAATGAATAAATATTTTAAGAGGCTAAGAAAAACAAATGTTCTATTTAGCCTTCACCAATCAGAATAGCTTTCTTGGCTGCATGTACTGAATATCCATGGCAACAGCATGTCAGGAGAAGCTGTCGTCCATTATCCCTTAAAAGAAATATTCCCATGGTTTTTGTAAAATTGTATTTGAATGAGCATACTTTTAGAGCCAATTTGGTACAAAAGTCAGGTTGATATCATATTCTGTTCAGGAGATATGGATTTTGAAAGATTTCCCAATTGCATTTTAAAGTTTTTGCATAGTATGATGAAATCGTGTTTAATGATGTCATAGAGGCAATTCCATTCAAAATGTTTATGTTTTTCTTTTAATGTTAATTGGTTGTTTCTGTATGATTAGAATTTTTTTTCCACAAGTGATTAAAGTAGGGTACATTTGGCAACGTATATAAATACCAAACTTTCATCATTTTATTTTTCTAGCAGGTTTTACTAAATAAAAAAGGTCGATAGATGTTAATGAAATACATCAACTTTGTGGGAGAATGTGTTGCTGTGATGTCATACTGAGCCTTTTCCTATTCGTTTATTGGCATTTTTTGTAAACCTTGAAATTTCAAAATCTCCTGCTAGGAATATCATATCAACATGATTTTTTTACTAAATTGTTTCTAAAATGTTTCTCTTTTTTATGAAAGGTTATGAAAAAAATTGGGAAAAATCTTTTAAAAACATGGGAATAATTCTTTAAAAACATGGGAATAAGTTCCTTTAAAAACATGGGAATAATCCTTTAAAAACATGGGAAGATTTCTTTAAAAACATGGGCATATTCCTTTAAAAACATGGGAATAAGTTTCTTTAAAAACATGGAAATATTTTTTAAAAACATGGGAACATTCCTTTAAAAACATGAAAATATTCCTTTAAAAACATGAAAATATTCCTTTAAAAACATGAAAATATTCCTTTAAAAACATGAAAATATTCCTTTAAAAACATTGGAATATTCCTTTAATCATACATGGGATGAACAAGTCCACTTTATATGAAAGAGCGCTTAAATAGAAGCAAAATAGTGAAGAAACTACTTCAATATCTTATTCCATTAAGCAGATATTGAAGTTTAGAACTTGTCTGATCTATGTAGAATGACTGGTGTAGTAAGTCTGCTATGGAAGGTTGGCACCCTTCATCCTCACATTCTTATAGGATTAGTTGAGTGGTCAAGCAAGTCAATCTTATATAAAAGAGGACTTCAAAAGAAACAAAATGGTGAAGCAACTACTTCAATATCTTATTCCATTAAGGAAATATTCAAGTTTTAGTTTCATTTCATTGAAAAGTACAATTACTGTAATTTTACTTAATTTCATATATGTATCTTAAATTGGAAAGGTTTATGTGTACAACACATTTATTGCTCTGTTAAGTATTTGAATGTATTATTTTAAGAGGAGGAGAATCACATAGGTTTAATTTTAAACTTCTTCTCTCTTCTTTTCCATTCATTTTGTTTTGAATTGCAAATGTTCATAACACTTCTATTCATTTTGCTTACTATTTGTATACTGTATATTATCTAAGTTTTTGATATACTGAGATGCACGAATGCATGATGGAAATAAATTACAACAAACAAACAATCACAACTTTTTCATTCATCAACAATTCTTCAAAGCTTGATTAGTAATAACTCGGACACTACAGATGCGACTGTTGTAATTTAAAGACAACTCTGTTAAAGGATAAGTTCAGTGGTCAAGCATGTCCATCTCATATAAAAGAGGATTTAAAAGAAACAAAATGGTGAAGAAAACATTCAGAAATCTTATTTTATTAGGGAGATATTGAAGTTTAAAGGATTAGTTTAGTGGTCATGCATGTTCATCTTATATGAAAGAGGACTTCAAAAGAAACAAAATGGTGAAGAAAGCACTCAAAAATCTTATTCCGTTAAGGAGATATTCAAGTTTTAAGCTCTGTCTTATCTGTGCAGAAATGACTGATGTAGTAAGTCTACTATGGAAAGTTGGTATCCTCATCCTCACGTTCTTAGCAATTGTTAATGTATTTTAAAGAAAGTTTATTTAATTTGATTAACTATTTAAATAATTTTTTCTCCTTTTTTCAGGTGGTACATTATAAATACCCTTACTAGATTCAGTTTTACTACTTTTCTGACTTATCCCATGGTTTTTAAGCCTCAAAATCGCAGGACAAAATATGGTAGAATACATAACGACTTTGAGGAATCCGAGACTATGACATCACAACTAGTCTGATTTCAGTCGTTTCTACACAAATGATACCAAACTTTTAACTTTGATATCTCCTTAATGGAATAAGATTTTTGAATGGTTTTTTCACTGCTTTGTTTCTTTTGAAGTCCTCTTTCATATCAGATTTTTTTAATATAATTTTTTTAATATAATTTTTTTAATATAAATTTGCTTGACCCCTAAACTTATTTATCCTTTAAAGCTCTTTCTGGGGAATATAAAATCTCTACCTGTCCATATACTCTTTAATAACTGAAGATCAAAGCATAAAAACCCCAAAATGAACTTTAATATGAACATTGGCCTGTAGAGAGATTTCATCACGTGACTCCCAACTCAACTGACAGCCATTTTGTAGGGCAGAGCTTTGCACGTTAAGCATTTCACGTGTCTGATCAACACACAGCTCAGTCACATCGCACGTAAAACAAACAGACTCGGTCTAAAACATGCGCTGGTGATGAAAACACACGCTGGGCATGTAAAACATGTGCAGGGCATATAAACATGCACTGGTTATAATTAACTGGCCAGATTAAATAATTTTTTTAATATAAAATGTTATTTTTAAGAAAAAATTACCCTCCAAGTACTTCAAGTAATCTTAATCAGTGGATTCTACACGCATCTATTAGTTAGTGCAACCAACGGCACAGCAAGATTCCGGCATACAGAATAAAATTAGTTTGATTTCATAAACTGTTACTTAAAAGTTTTACTAGGGCATTTCTACACAGATATCATTCAAATGTATTTTTTTCAATATTTAACAGATTTCAACCATGACTTACTGTTTTGTGGTTCTATTGGAGATCTTGAGTTCCAGGCTGTGTCCGTCTACCTCCATGTGCTGAAGCTCTTTGAGTGCTTTCGATGCATGATCTCGTTTCTTGTACTCAATGAATCCGAACCCCATGGATAACATTTCACCTACGAAACACAAAATATTCCAAGCTACCATTTGAACATCTCTTCAAGAATCATGTAAACTGGAAATTGTGACAAATTTCTAATGCAACAACACACCACAGAAAAATAAATTTCAAATTTTTATATTGAATTAGAAAATCTTCAAAAAAAAAATTCTTTTGGAAACTTTACATGCTTCCAAGGTGTTGATTATCAGTGTGAAGCTCCTTTGTATAAATGCCAAAGGGTGTTCTTGCAGTGCAATAACTATTTACAGCTTTCATTTCAATTCAAGTTCCAGCTGGTTTTTAATCAATCATGTGTTTATTTAATCAAATGTGTTTACTTTCCATAAACTTCCAATCATTTACGAAGCAAAACATGGAATGACTCCTGTCCTATAAGTGTTCTAACTGTAAAGGAATCGAAACCTATGAGATTAATTGTTGCTTAAACCTAACATAAAAGAAAACAAAGTTGCTACCTGAAGTAGATGCATAGGCTTCATCATAGAAACAGCAAGTGTTGAAATCTTATTTCTTTTATGAATTATTGAGAAGAAAATTTGTTTATTTTGAATTACGGAAAATTGTTTGATTCCAAATTCATAGTATTTTAGTGATTCTTATGATAATTACCTAGATTGTTTGGATCTCTCTTTCTTGATACAATCACATTTTTTAATTCACCACACTTGGAAAACACCTGTAAAAATCAAACAAGATGGAAAAATACTAACTGACACATCAAATATCATTGCATAGTGCTGCAAAAAAGCTATTAAAGGCCAGATATCGTGTTAACGTGGGTACCTTGGAGATCAGAAATATGATACAATCCACTGTTTCTGATTGGTTGAAATGTTCACACAATCAACGACCATGTAAAAACTTCATTATGATAGAAACACTGAAGAGAGTTTTGCAGAAACAAAAGTGTTGAAGCACATCGAAAGTATCTTGCAATGAATTACTGTGTAAGAGAAAAGAAGTACTGCCTCAAGCTTGTTGGCAAAGCAATTTGAAAGAAATGAAATTCAAGGAATTAACTGATTCTTTGACTAATTTTGAACCCAAAAAGATTAGATTACTTCATCTTCTGTCCACTTCAAGATATTATACTAAAGTTAATTTTTCCTTCCTTGCTGCACAGAATAAACTTTGCAACAGTCTTTAAATCATTATAATTTTGCAACAATAACTTTTGAAATTTTTGATTGCTGTAAGTTTAAAACAGTGTTTCAAGATCAACGGTCTGGTCTGGTGGCAACTTGATCTTAATTCAAAGAAAATAGGCTGTAACCCATGACAATAAGCTGTAACCCATGACAATAGGCTATGACCCATGCAAATGGGCTATAACCCACAAAAAAATAAGCTATAACCCACAAAAAATAGGCTATAACCCACAAAAATAGGCTATAACCCACAAAAATAGGCTATAACCCACAAAAATAGGCTATAACCCATGAAAACAGGCTATAACCCACAAAAATAGGCTATAACCCACAAAAATAGGCTATTACCCACAAAAATAGGCTATAACCCATGAAAATAGGCTGTACCCCAAAAAATAGGCTGTACCCCACAAAAATAAGCTGTAACCCACAAAAATAGGCTGTAACCCACAAAAATAAGCTATAACCCACGGAAATAGGCTGTAACCCACAAAAATAGGCTGTAACTAACGAAAAAAGACTGTAACCCATAAAAATAGGCTGTATCCTTGAAAATAGGTTATAACCCACAAAAATAAACTATAACCCACAAAAATAGACTATAACCCACAAAAATAGGCTATAACCCACAAAAATAGGCTGTAACCCACACAAATAAGCTGCAACCCACACAAATAAGCTATAATCCACGAAAATAGGGTATAACCCACGAAAATAGGATATAACCCACAAAATAGGCTATAATCCTATAACCCAAAAAATAAGCTATAACCCACAAAAAAAGGCTATATTCCACAAAAATAGGCTATAACCCACAAAAATAAGCTATAACCCACAAAAATAGGCTATAACCCACAAAAATAGGCTATAACCCACAAAAATAGGCTGTAACCCACAAAAATAGGCTATAACCCACAAAAATAGGCTATAACCCACAAAAATAGGCTGTAACCCACAAAAATAGGCTATAACCCACAAAAATAGGCTATAACCCACAAAAATAGGCTATAATTCACGAAAATAGGCTATAACCCACAAAAATATGCTATAATCCACGAAATAGGCTATAACCCACCTAAATAAGCTATAACCCACAAAAATAGGCTGTAACCCACAAAAATAGGCTATAACCCACAAAAATAGAATATAACCCACAAAAATAGGCTACAACCCACAAAAATAGGCTATAATTCACGAAAATAGGCTATAGCCCATGAAAATAGGCTATAATCCATGAAAATAGGCTATAACCCACCTAAATAAGCTATAACCCACAAAAATAGGCTGTAACCCACAAAAATAGGCTATAACCCACAAAAATAGAATATAACCCACAAAAATAGGCTACAACCCACAAAAATAGGCTATAATTCACGAAAATAGGCTATAGCCCATGAAAATAGGCTATAACCCATGAAAATCGTAAAATATTTCATCAAAATTGGTTAAAAATTGACCATCTCACTCACAGTATTTTGAATTTTAAATTTGAATTTGGTGACATCAACAGGGGACAAGCAATGAATTTCCATATGTTAACTTGTTCAATCCTTCATAGGGTTGGAACAATGCAAAAAAAGTCATTCACCAAACTTGGTGTGGCGAGTACCACAGTATATTATGATATTTGTACTCGCCACAATTTTTTTTGTGCTCGCTTGCGAGTGGTTTTTTCAACCCTGATCCTTCACCAATGTTATTTCAATGGGGAGGCTTAAATAAGACAAAGAGGTTTTGAATCTCCATCAATATTTAGCAGGAGAATACAGTCTGGTGGTTTACAGTAACTGAAATTAGGACAAACATTAACAAAATTACATTAAAAATTTGGAGCTGTCCACCCTTTCATACATTACAATTTTAACACCAAAACGTTTGACTGTTGTAGCTTTAAAACATTATTTAAAGTTCAAAACAAGCTTCATAGTTTCTGAGATGCCCAGTCAAAACTTGCACTAAAATATAAGGTGATGCAGCAGTGTGGCAGCCAAGATCTTAACAATTAATCTACGTTTTAAAACATTTTCTTTACGTTGAGCAATTTATTTTCCACTGAAGGTAATTTTTTTCTGAGTAACTGTTGATTTATGGTACTATCAACATACATCTATTGAGAATTCATTTCATGTACACCTTCATCCAACATAATCGTTTTATCAAATTATTTTTGCATTGAATAGTTGAAATGGATTTATTCGCAACAGAACTTAATTTCTTTCTTACCTCTTTAAGAGTGTCTTCTATCGTCTCAAAGTTAAGGTTTTTCACAAAGAGTGTGCTCTCAGGCTCCGCTCTCTCCTCCTCCTCCTCCTCGTCATCATCGGATCCAGCACCTGTCTTCTCTGAAACAACAAATTCAAGCACTTCTCAAAATAATCAACTCCTGTACCTTTTTCCCCTCAATAGGCTGTAACCCATTCTCCTTTTCCAACTTTAAAAAAACAACAGTACTCCTGAAAAAACTGAATACAACAAGTTCAAGTACTTTTCAAAATATTTAACCGTTATACCTATTTTTCCTCAATATTTATTTTCCAACTTTCAAAGAACAACAGTAATAATGACAAGATTGTATACACAATATATGTTGCAAATATTACAAGAAAATACAAATATAAATGGAATCATTTTGCTTCCCAAGATATCCTGTGTTATATGACAAGTATTTCGCCTGTGTCTGTCTGCGAGAACCCAAACTTACCATTCTGCACAGACCTGTCACCGCCTTCTGATGGCTGCTCCTTATCATCAGGTGTTTCTTCCTCTCCCATCTCAACATCATCTGCTTGCTCTTCTTCTTCTTCCTCTTCTGCCGCATCCTCATTTTCCTTTGTGTCGGTTGTTTTTGCACCAAAGACATTCATCGGTGCCCACTCAAGGTATAAAGGAACATGATGAAACTGGAAAAACAACAAAATAAACTAGAATACTAGCACTATGTAGAGTGCATACCTCCACCACCATTGCAATTCCAACATACCTAGAATAATTTTAGAGTTCATCCGATCCCCATACCCTTAGAAATCCTAGGCTCACCAAGATTCATCCCCGAGTTTTGATCTGTAATGATCATTTGCATTCTGAACACTTGAAGATTATCTTCTGACTGATTTCTGCCAAGGTCAAATCATTGTTTTCAGTTTCATTGAGGCTAAGCATTCATTGTTTAAGTTCCTTTCAGTTAAGATTCACATTCCATCATTTTCCACTCATGAAAACACAATTGTTTTTATTACACTTAAAGTGGAGACCACTTGATTCAATTGAGTCCAGAAAATTGATTGTTGGATTTCTTTTTATGGCATGAATTAATTGTTCATCACATTCCATTGGAAAGTTTCAAGTATGTCTTGACAGAGCTAACCCTAAACATCCCCACCCCTCGAATTCTGCCCTTCTCTTGTACCAATACGTCCCAAATAAGAATCACTTGTTCCTTAAACAATAATAAAACCACACATCAAATTTAATCCAAATCCAATCATCAGTTTTGAGATATTCTAATGACAGACAAACGCACTTTAAAATGCCCCCACTCAACCACTTGCACAGTTCCCCTGTTTTAATGTCTCAAATTTTAATCACTTCTTTCTTAAGCAGTACCAAAACCACACACCAAATTTAATCCAAATCCGTTCACCAATTCTTGAGATAAAAAAATATAACCTCCGTCCAACTTTGTTGTTGATGGTAACTAGAAGTTTGCAAGTTCAAAATTACAAATTCACTCGGCTTGAGGACAAACATAAATAATAAGACACATACAAAAAGGTTAAAAAAAATTAAACATTTTTAAAAGCCAAAGCCATGAGGTCAATTTTAAGGAATTTTCTACACACATTAATATTTGGCCAAATATATTTTTGAGGCAAATATCATTTTAATTGGAAATTTACTCATAAGATACGAACAGCTGCACCAACAAAATTTTTTTGTATTGCATTATAGGTGATGGAATGTCAACTATGTATCTCTCCCCCGTCCTCCCCCTCCCTCCTGCTAACATTCTCTCAGGTTATTGAAAGATACCAAACTACAAAAGTACAAAATGTTTTAAACAAACGATGCATTGTACATGTTCATACAAGAAGAACAAATATATGCAAATTTGAAGAAGAAAAAAACACACAAAATATGAACACAAACATACCTTTGTGTATGCAAGTCTAAAGAATGCCACTTTTGCTTCAGCTGGTTCCAGGAATTCCAGGATGGCAGTAACCCCTGTAGGGGGCAGCAGCACCCTTCCCAGCTGGCCATATTCTTCAAAGAGCTCCCTCAGTTCCTTGTCTTCTGTTCCAGCAGGCAAGTTTTTGGCCAAAAGAACTGACTTACTTCGAGGAGCATTAGGCTAAAAAGAAATCAGACTATCAATTACTTCTCTTATCATAACGTCACACTTCTTTCATGTTATAAACTTATTTTAGCTTCTTCCTTATTTAAATTTGAATGAAATCTTGAAATCTTTTGATTTGTCATAAAAGAGAACATCTGTTTCAATATAAAACCCATATCAGGGTGTTTGGGTGGTAAACGCAAAGTCCCTGCTCTTCCCGGCATTTAAAGTAATCTTTCCAAATATGAAAGGTGCCTTCTTCAGTAGAAATGGCTTTGCTTAAAACCAGGAACATCTCAACCTGCCCTCAAATGAAGCAGGGCCAGTCGAGTAAAAGTTATATATTTCTTTGTTTCCCAAACCACAAAACTGTATACAGTTTCACCTCTCCAAGGCTCCTTCAAGATAAGAACTACTCCCACTGGTGTTACATGGTATTTTTAGTGACACACATATCTGAATTTAATGGCAATCCTTTGTAATATAAGTAGTAACCGCAATCAATGCTGGCATTGTTTGTCTTTGCTACTGGGGAAAGGTGAAATGAACTATGAGCATAGAACTATTTATACCTCAATGTTATGATGCAAAGTGAATCTTATTGAATGATGTGATTAATTTGTTGCTTGAAAATTGCAGGCTAAATTTTTAAGCAGTGCCAGTGTTATAAATTACACTTTAACTGTATTCATTTGAAGACAGATTTTAATTCTCTCCGTCCTTCCTGTCTACGTACGCTTTCCTTCTTATACATGCATTGTTTTTGTCATTGTATTCATTGATATACAGCAACGGTCTTTAGTGTAGTAAAATCAGAAATTATCAATCCAAAGCAGCTCCACATTAATTTGTTCTCGGAATTTTGAATTACAAGGGGCAAATAATTTGTACAACAAGCCTTGTTGAAGAGTGCACATTATCTAACAAGGTATTTTGCTATAACGTTCACACAGGTTGACCTCAGTTGGCAATTGATATTAACAATTACACAGGAGTGAGAAATAAACGAAATCTTACCATACAAAATAATTTGAAAGAGAATACAATATGTAAATCATGATTGTAACAATACCGTATTTGAATACCGTATACGACGTAAATAAAATTGTACCACTTTTTAGGGGCAAAGTATTTCCTAATAAGTGGTCATGCTCAGAGTCACGTGCATACAGTGCGATTCAGTGAAACAAAGGAAAGATAGCGCTATTCTAATTACACACATTTATTCTCTGCATATTAACAGTGATTCAGGACAGCGTACAAAAAAGGTATGGAACATAAATACATATAAACAGTATATATTATTTATTGATGTTGGGATATGTTATCAGTCAAAAAAAATGTTGGGTGGGCGCTGATTAGAGCAGGGGCTCTTATTACGTCGAATACGGTTGTTACAGAAATAGGTAAGCCGCTGTGAAAACATAGTATCAAAATGGCAAATGACACTTTAAAAAACTTAGAGTAAAGCTTAATAATACTTAAGAAATCCTTCAAAATAATTTTCTGAAGAAAAGTTGTTTTTACCTGACTGAATGAGTCCAAGGCAACCTCATTATCCAACAGAAACTGCCTCGTATCAGCAACAATCTGTGTTTCTCCTAATGCTAGACGCACACCAAGACTTCCTTTGCTCTCCTGTGGAAATACGTTTTTAGAAGAATATATGCTCAAGAAAGAAGCAAGTAGATTCATGGGAGGCACATACAACCTTACAATGTTCGCTTTACAAATGCTGTAAAGGAACTGTGTTTTGTGATCAAAGGTCTCTGCCCCTTCATGAGTGCTTTAACCAGGCACAAAGCACAAAAATTCTTTGAAGAACACATTAATTCATGTCTCCCATAAAGGTTATATTTAAAACACTTGATACGTGGTAGTAATGCGACATTCTATCTGCTGTTAACAACATGTGCACAGCTTCTAACAATAAAAATGGTACATGCTTCATAACTTTTAAAAATATAATGTACTGTTAAATCTGTTAACTTTTGATAGCAGTAAAGCTACAATCTTGGTCAAAAGTACTTGAAACAATTCAGATTCCTGTTTTCCAACGCAGGCATTGAAGGGTATTTTCTTTTAGTATGTGCGGATACAATTTGTATGGTGTTTTTTGTCGTAATTGTGAATAAAATTAAAATATCCTAAGGTTTTTTTATTTTATTTTTTAGGACCTCATTACCAGACTCCCCATCCCCCGTCCCCATTCAATGTTGGAAAAAAAGTGATTTGAATTTGCAGTAAATGAAGGAGGTTATCGCATATTTAACCTACAATGAATGGGGGGGAGGGGGAGGCTATATCTGTCTCTCTCTATATATATATAAAATGTAACATCATTCATTATTTTAAAGATATTTCATCGTCAAGGTGTTTCAACAATTTTGAACAAGACTGTCTGAGAATAGAATTTCCAATAAAAATTGTCACAAATTTGCCACTGCTTTGGACCAAGAAAAGAATTAATCTATAAAAAGTGGGCATTTTTGACATAAGGCTTTTGGGGTAGGGGCTTTTGCAAGAGTACTTTGAAGTCATGCATATATTTGGCTTCACGCTCCCCTAAAGAAACAGAAGTATGTCATTCTTTTTTTTGATGCTGTTTTATCATCAAGTGTTTCAACAATTTTGACCAAGATTGTAGAAGATGAACATCTGGAATTTGGGCAACCTGAGCAGTCTATGATTATGTAGTGTAGTCTGTGAAGTTGACTAACTTTAAAGTCTAATACAATCTTTATTTCATATCAAAGAGGATACAAATCTTAACCAAACACAGCAAGGCAAAATCTCATTTCTATTTCAAGTTATTCATGTTTGAAGTTGACACATGGAGACTGCCATTTTGTTCAATTCTCTATTGAAATAATGTGCATGATTACATAATTTCCCCAATAGGGACATAAGGAGTTAAATGTATTTCTTTATAAATGTGATTAAAGTTTTTATTCCAAAATGATGTGACACAAAGTTTTAACAGAATGTTTTGTTAATTTTATGTGTACACAAAATTCCCTGACCCTTACATTAGAAATTTTGTTTTCTTATAACATAGAAATCTTGAGGTAGATTATAAAGAAATACAAACATTCCAACCTCCTGCTGGGCTGATGACATCAAAATGTGCATGTTTTGAAATCAAAATGGAACCAATAAGGAGGTGGGAGGAGTGAGGTGGGTGTGACCAATTCTAAGACAAGTAATATGCTCCGAGAGAGGTTGTTGATGGTGGATTTGATGGGATTGTGGGCTAGATGACATAGAGTTTGTTGACATAGTAATATTTAGTAGTAGAATTACAGTTTTTGATAATTATAAAAATTGTGTTAGATTGCTTTGGGAAGTATGAAACTTAGTCAGAAAAATTTGTTATTTTTAATTTTAAGTATTACGTCAGACTTTATGTCTCCTTTAACCATTACTCTACCATGCAGCAATTTGGGTGCCCCATCTTTGACCCCGCCTCCCAAGCGGGTTTTCAAAAATGTGCTGGTAGAGTTAAGGGTTAATCAACCTGCGACAAGTGTGCCAACTCAAAAATATATGCAGCATGGTCACGGTGGGCAGCCCACTGGGTCACTTTGCTGCTCGAAGACAGAGGACCCTTCAATATTCAGCCTGTGCTTAACCCTTACTCTGCCACGCGGCAATATTATGGCCGTTTTTATTGCCCCATCTTAGAAATGATACCAAATTTTAAACTTAAATATCTCTTTAATGGAATAAGATTTTTTTGAATGCTTTCTGAACTATTTTGTTTCTTTTGAAGTCCTCTTTCATATAAGATAAGACTTGCCTGACCCCTGAATTAATCCTTTAAACATAACATTTCGTAAATGAGTCACTTACATGATCTAAGACAGCACTTTTAGTTGTGTGGTACCTATCAGCCATTGCATCTGCTACTGCGTTGGAACCAATAAACAGGCTGTTCCAATTGTGAGCACTGAAAAATGAAAGAATTCCCAAGAGGCAATTATCATGAAAAGTTACAAAAGTACAAATCAACTGAAAAAGTACATATTGGCCAATGGTTTCTTTGTGCTGACTTTTTGATAGAACATAATTGATGATTTGATTTTAGTCATGTTTAACCGCATGAAACCAGCAATATTTGAGAGATTAGCATGGTTTTGAAAACACTGGGTTAATCATTTTCATATAAATGATAGAGGACCATTAAAGAAACAATTTGGTTTAAAAATCATGTTGATATCTTTTTCCGTTTAGGAGTTATTGTATTTCAAAGATTGCGCGAGTGTGTTGCAAAGTGACCTCACAGTGTAAATGTAATGTCATAACTGCAGATCCACAAACACTGTTTATGTATTTCTTTAAAATTAATTGCCTGTTTCTGAATTACTGGAAGCACTTTTTGTCTACTTGCTGAAATTGGGTACAAAATGCACTAGGCAAGAACATGCTTTTTCTATTTGCTCATGAACCTTCCATTCTAAATGAAAGAAAAATGCATTTTCATTTTAAAGAAATACATCAAGATTTATTATGGATCTGCCATTATGACATCACATTTTACACTGCAAGGTCACTTTTCAACACACTCAAGCAATCTTTGAAATGCAGTAACTTATAAATGGAAAAAGATATCAATATGATTTTTAAACCAAAATTGTTTCTTTCAGTATTCTGCTATCATATATGGAAATGAAAATTCATGGGAATACTCCTTTCACAAATAAAAATAAGAGTACTTAGAAGTTTGTTTTCCCCAAAAAGGGTCTCATTGCAAAATATGACATAGCACTCATGAAGATTCAAGATACTTAGCATTAGACCTGGGTTTAAAAGGAAAATTTGCACACAAATTATTTTGGTCTATTAAGAAATAATACGCTTGAGATGATTCCTAATGCCTTGAGATATTAAAAATAAGCAGTTAGTGATTAAAATATTCAAAGTGCAGTGCATTGCAATATATAAAGACAGTTCTTGGATTTGCATGATGATCAAGCAGCTGCATCAAAAAGTTGTGCAATTTGAGGGTAGACCTGTCTAATGATGCATGCAACATCTCTCCTCCACTGATTGGAAAAACCCACAAAGTAATATCATCTTTCAAGCACTAGAATTTGATCTTGTTAATAACCACAAGTCGGATATCACCACAAGCCGGCAGAGCTTGGAAACTGTATAGTGTAATTTAACGGGCGAGTAAGCAAGTAATGCAAATCAGAAGTACGTAATATGATCACCCGACCAGTTTTCTTTTAATAATCGGGTGTTTAGGACACAATTCTTAATGAGGCCATATAAGATCGTAATGGTTTTAATATTAAATAATATCCTGTGTATTGAGATATTTGATCTAAGATATCAACTTAAACAGCTATCAAAAGTGTTATAACTTTGTTTGGTCAAATTGTGCACGAAAGAGAGCAATAAAGATTACAGAAATGATCTCAGCCATCAACACAACAAACTTGTGTTCCAGATTCCTGATATAATATTGCTGAGTATCATTAAGCAAGTAATATTAACAACTTTTTAACTTACAGTAACCACTTATCCCTACAAATGACCCTGTTACTGAAGCAACTATAGTTTGTACTGCATGCAGTTCTGACAAACAGAGTATAAAACAAAGTAGTGCTCACTTGGGACAAAATATAAAAAGTGATTCACAGAAATGTTCTCATGAATTTTCATTTTCATGTATATGATTGTCAAACACTAACATCAAGGGTTCTTAATCAAATTTTTCAAAAGGCTATCAATCCACAAGAGCTTCAGACCGTGGGCCAATCGCGTGGCAAAAGCCAGCATCATGTGACAAACAAAACACGTCAAAACAATCCCCGAATACAAACAAATTCAGAGCGTGCGCGATTAGAAGGATGTACGCCAGATGTCATTGGTTCTCTTATCCACCTTTCTTTAACAAACCTCAAGCCTAATTTATAGCGGAACTAAAGATAACATTTATTTTATAATTTTTCATATTCTGTTTCTGTCTACTATATAACAATTGACCTCTCCGCTAAGGAAATAACCACACCCACCATAGCAACGCGGTAACTAGGTGGGGTAAACAAACCTCAAATCTACAATCATGCATTATCAATGCATTGACATTTGGATGTTCATGTGGCCTACCGCAAGCTTTCATCCATTTATGGCACTTCTCCGGATCTTTCAGTAAAAGGAATAAACAAAATTCCATTTGCTAACAGTCTGGGTAATAGCACTTGGATTTACAAAGCCCATGGTGGGCCTGTAGGTGCAATTTTTGTTCACTATTTTGTTGCACTCATTCTGTGTGTGCAGAAATTTGTTTTGTACAGTATATTAATTGCATTGACTGCATGAGCATACCGCTAACTAGCTGTACCATACCAGTATCGTATGGTAGTATTTTTGCTCCACTTAGTTACGTAGATTTTGTTTCTAGGCAAATTCATGCAGTGATTGCTTGAAAAAATCAATCAACTAACTCAGAAAGGTTAATTGTTACCTTGAGCTCGAGGCTTTGTCTTTAACCTTCTTCTTGGTTTTATACGATGACCCTTCATTTGCTGCATGCTCATCGTCACCTGCCTTATCCTTCCCTGGCAAGATGTGTAGAAGCCGTCCCTGCAGAAAAATAAGATTGCTGTAATCAGACCCTGGACTCTTGGAATTCTCTCTCGATTGACACACAAAACAGTCAATCAATCTCTGCATTTTACTTTTGTCTCTTTTCTCAGGGAGGAGGGGGGGGTGGTATGGTGTGCAGGTGTATACAAAGCTTATAATAGCATATTAATCTACTGTATTTAACATATTAAGAGCCCCTGTACTAATAAGCACCCACCCAATATTTTTTGACTGATAACATACTTTATTTGATTAATTTCAGGACATAAAATAAATTTTGTTTCATTTTGTGCTTATTTTGCATCTGACCCTAACAATGTTTTTGTGGTGGTTATTGTGGGGCTAGTATAAAACCAGTTCACACAATGCAGTTCGATAAGCACACTGTATGCGGCCCCAGAGCATGGGCGCTTATTAAAAAGGAACTTCACAAGTTAAACAGTAGTGCAATTCTATTTTCGTAAGCACCCTGGGCCTTTAATTACATTGATACGGTTTGCTAAAATCTGATCTGTATCTCTCAACAATATTTTGCTGTAGATAATGTTCTAATTTTTTGTCATATCTTGCTTTCCATCAATTGTTTAAAAAATTAGTTAGCTGTTGTGGTTGTTCATTTATTGTTATAATTTTTTTTTTTTGAAGGAGTGTTTCACCTCGTTTGGCTTTGTGGACACCTCCTCTCAGATGTTATGATTTACTGTAAATATACAAAGTAGAGATCAAACAATTGAAAAAAAGGAATATCGTCTTTGAGCGCTGAATCTTTTCGTCAAAAATACAATAAAACTTCTGCTTCTACTACCTTATATACTCGTCAATGCCTGTTTATCAACTTGAGGAGCTCTGTAGCCTTCTTGTTACAGAGCCAGATGACCACTCTTACTTTTTATATTATAACAAAATCTCCATTTTGTTTAAGAGCAACATCTTTCCCCAACTATGCCCGCATAGTTTTTCTTCACAAATTCCCAGACAGTCACACAAAGTAACAGTTAGCCCTAACAAAAAAATATCAAATCTTTTCAGACACCGACTTACCGTAAAACTTGAACCATCCAATTCTGTATATGCCTTCACTGCATGCTCTGGCATCATGAAGGTAACGAATGAAAAACCTTTTATTTTCTTAGTAAATGAGTCCATGGGTAGAGAAACTTCAGCCAGAGGACCTAGCATGGATCAAGAAGAAACAATACACAGTCCATTACAATACACAGTCCATTACAATACAGTCCATTACAATACAGTCCATTACAATACACAGTCCATTACAATACACAGTCCATTACAATACACAGTCCATTACAATACACAGTCCGTTACAATACAGTCCATTACAATACACAGTCCATTACAATACACAGTCCATTACAATACACAGTCCATTATAATACACAGTCCATTACAATACAGTCCATTACAATACACAGTCCATTACAATACACAGTCCATTACAATACACAGTCCATTACAATACACAGTCCATTACAATACACAGTCCATTACAGTACACAGTCCATTACAATACAGTCCATTACAATACACAGTCCATTACAATACACAGTCCATTACAATACACATTCCATTACAATACACAGTCCATTACAATACAGTCCATTACAATACAGTCCATTACAATACACAGTCATTATTACAATTCCATTACAATACACAGTCCATTACAATACAGTCCATTACAATACAGTCCATTACAATACACAGTCCATTACAATACAGTCCATTACAATACAGTCCATTACAATACACAGTCCATTACAATACAGTCCATTACAATACACAGTCCATTACAATATACAGTCCATTACAATATACAGTCCATTACAATACACAGTCCATTACAATACACAGTCCATTACAATACACAGTCCATTACAATACAGTCCATTACAATACACAGTCCATTACAATACAGTCCATTACAATACACAGTCCATTACAATACACAGTCCATTACAATACACAGTCCATCACAATACACAGTCCATTACAATACAGTCCATTACAATACAGTCCATTACAATACACAGTCCATTACAATACACAGTCCATTACAATACACAGTCTATTACAATACAGTCTATTACAATACACAGTCCATCACAATACACAGTCCATTACAATACACAGTCCATTACAATACACAGTCCATCACAATACACAGTCCATTACAATACACAGTCCATTACAATACAGTCCATTACAATACACAGTCCATTACAATACAGTCCATTACAATACAGTCCATATCAATACACAGTCCATTACAATACACAGTCCATTGCAATACACAGTCCATTACAATACACAGTCCATTACAATACAATCAAAGGCAAGGTCTCAAAGGTATACGGTTCAAATAATTGTTAAAACATCAGCAGATCGGGTTTTTAATTTTGAAATTAGTAAGTAAGATATTAGCATATGTTCATTGTGCACGAACTGTGTTTATTGACAGTGTGGAAGGCAAAAAGACTAAATAAGTGATCAAGAAAACATTTTCATTTTCGCAATGTTTATTTTTAATATCCATTTTTCCCATACATGCAGGCAAACCAAGAGAGTATTTGTCCATGCGCTCGTTTTTTGTTTACTATTCTTTGATCAGTGATTGGGTAATTTCATACACTGTGCATTCATGATATCAGTGCACTTACTCTTTTCCAGCATGTTGGTATATTTCCATCTGTAATGAGAAAAACCTAATACGATAAATACAGAAAACAACATTACAAATCTCACCAAACTTTGAGAAGAGTTGTTCAATGTCTTCTTCCGTACAAGAATAACTTAAATTCCTCACAAATAATCTTCCAGTCTGAAAAAAAAAAAGAATGATAAAATATCTACCAATACATACAAATATATAATATAAAATAGACACCAGTATAATATCTTACCTTCCCAAAGCCAGAATGCAATTTCTTATATTATATTGTTGTTTAGCTTTGCAGATTTGCAGATTTTTTCATGCACCAATGAAGAAATTTTGTTCCCTTCTTGAAAAAGTACAATCCTTGAAGAAATACAAGATAATAAGATCACAATGTGCTTAAAAAAAAGAAAAAAGAAAATAACTTTTTTTCACGATGTGCATCTCATCTTTATAGACGACAAGAGTGAAAACCACAACTGATCAATTTTGCTCACAACATGATGAAATAACCATCCTTACGAGGAATGGTCCATCAATCATTCATGGATTTTGCAGTCCTCTCAAGCATATAATGTATATTTTTATTTAGGCTTCGCCAAGGACTAATCTGATTCGCATCACTGAACAGCAATTATGTGGCTTGAGCCCAAAATGAATGACCTATTGTGTACAGTGTAACAGTAGCTGGTTGCTAACAAGTGAACTGTGAATAGACTATGAAGATGTTGTCAGCTAAGAAGGTATAGATTACCCCTGTGTTGTGTAAGGTGTAACAATAGCTGGATGCTAGTCAATGAATTGTGAAGAGTCTCTTGGAATGAATGGTGTGGATTAACCCTGATTTTGAGAAAATCGGGGGTGTCGGGTTGGAGGGGTCTAAGGGCCAAAAATTCTTAATGAAAATGGTCTTTCGTTATATCCAAGGAATGCATTTACAAAACGAATAGTACAGGAACCCAAAGCAAGCATCTTTCTTACCTCTGCGATGAGTGAATCAGCGTTCTCTAGCTCTGCCGCCTAATGAAACAAAATAAAGCTAAGATTTAAGAATTCAATGACAATTCAATGGTATATTTGTTAGGGGGCATTTCAAGAGTTTTCAAAATCTAATTTTAAAGAGAAAGTGTGCTCAGTGACCCAGCAAGAAATAGTCTTTGGCTAGTATACACATTTTTTTTTCAAAAAGTAAATTTCTACCAACATTTCTTACTCATTTCGTTCCAAAAGCAAATCTTATCGCTCTATTTTTATATTTTTTTATCTTCAAAAAGCTATTTTTAGCTATTTAACTCTTTTGTTTTTAATCTTTTACTATTTTCCTTGCGACACCACTCTTATATTTTGATGATTGCCAATATCAACTTTTTATAATGATACCTACAGTTTACACATTCAGGGTACACTTAGGAATTCAATTTGATTTGATTTTTTGGTGAACTTTATTTACTTTAAAGATATTAATCAAACTTTGCACATAAGTTTCCTACACCTGAAATTTGTAAGCAAATAATGCAAATTTGTTGTGCTTTTGGTTCATTCTTCAAAGCTTTACAGCAGGCAAACAGATTTGGATCCTTTTACTGTGCATTAACCCTTACTCTACCACGCGGCAATATTATTGCCGTTTTGGGTGCCCTATCTTTGACTTCGCCTCTCAGGCGCATTTTCAAAAAAGTGCTGGTAGAGTAAGGGTTAAACAACCCACAACAAGTGCGCCAACTCGAAATATATGCAGCATGGACTCGGTGGGTGGCCCACCGGGTCACTGAAGTAGAACGAGCCCAACTTTGCTGCTCAGAACACAGAGGACCATTCAATGATTAAGCCTGTGATTAACCCTTACTCTACCACGAGGCAATATTATCGCCGTTTTGGGTGCCCCGTCTTTGACTCCGCCTCCCAGGCACATTTTCCAAAAAGTGCTGGTAGAGTAAGGGTTAAGGTCTTTCCTTTATATTATATTTTTTTGTATCAGATGTTTTTCTCAAGACTATAACACTGATGTATCACATCAACTACTAATGCACTCATCTTTCAACCCAGTTGTAAAGAGGGGAGAGGGGGGAAGGGGGGGGGCTCATGCCCTTTTTATTCATGCTTATCTCATGGAAGTGCTGCAGTGCAAACTCCATGCAAACAAATCATTTCAATTGTGTAAAATGGTTTTGATTTACCTTCATACTATATATTTTTGCTAACATGTAAGCTCTGAAAATGCCCCGGATATATTTTTTTTTTTAATTTACACGTCTCAAACAACGCTCATGTCTCATTATACATATTAAAATAGTTACCCTCTATAAGATCCATTACGTAAATGTTTGAATTTAAATAAAATTAACATACAAAAATTAACATATATTTATTAAATCTATGTGTGTTAGTGCTGTGGTAGGCATTCATTGTTTTGAATCATTGTACCTGTTTGGCCCAAGGAGCTTCCTTTGGCGCAGCCTTTTCTCCCTTTTCAGGTGGAATGTCACGTGTCAATGTCACAAAGCGTCTTCCTGTAAAGCAAATAAGACCACAATCAATCCCGGTGGGTCTACAACCAGTGAGTTCACAATTGATTATCAAAGGCCGTGGCCATCTTAATATAATGTCCAGCACTGGATGCTTTCGGGACGTTAAACCTTGCTATGCTATGAATTTATTTCAGCAAGGACAGTGAAAAGTGATTGTTACAAGGAGCCAAGCCAAGATTTTGTAATTGTACATACAACCAAGAACAAAGACTCTACATATCATCCAGATCAAATAGAATCAGTTAATTATTCTCCATAAAAACAGATTTTGTATTTTTTACAACATGATTTACAAAACTATTCAAGTGTGGTTCTCTCATCTGATTATATCTGCCGTGAGTCTTAAATTGCTATTAAAAAGAGTTTTCTCAAATAGGCATTAGGTATTTGCAGTGACAGCTGTAAAAAGCAGTTTTTATGTCCGTTAAGTCCATGAACCTCGTAACAGATGTGGTGGTGCTTCATGACATAGTCCATGATCCAGGGCCCAAATTTCGGCAAATTGGTACCAAAATAACTGCCAGACAAAACATTACTTTTCTAGATGAAAAAATCTGAATTTTCTAAAAATGCTTTCTAGACATCGTATCGTGTAGCTTTCTTGTGGTAATTTGAGGATTTCCAAGATGGCCGCCAAAATGGTCACTACTGAAAACATACAAGACATGGTGTCCATCGAGGTTAAATAAACCAATATTAAGTTTTAAATCTTCTATGTCTGACACTCCACAGAGTTCATCATCCACAAAATATATTAATGTAATTGTTGTGCTCTTGACAACAACTTACGCATTACATTACATAATTGTTGTGCACTTTACAACTTACGCATTACATTATGTAGTTGTTGTGCACTTAACAACAACTTACACATTACATTTTGTAATTGTTGTGCATTTAACAACAACTAACACATTACATTATTTAATTGTTGTGCACTTAACAACAACTTACACATGACATTACATTATTGTTGTGCACTTAACAACTTATGCATTACATTACATAAATTGTTGTGCACTAATAACAACTTACACATTAATTACAAAATTGTTGTGCACTTAACAACTTACGCATTACATTACAAAATTGTTGTGCACTTAACAACTTACGCATTACATTACATAATTGTTGTGCACTGAACAACAACTTACACATTACATTACGTAATTGTTGTGCACTTAACAACAACATAATACTAATGATAGTTAAAGGACTATTCTCATGAATTTTCAATCTAAATTATATACATTACCCAATCCTCGCTACAAATTTTCAGTCTTTTCACCCCAAGAACCTCTATTTCGGCAGGTATGACTTTAAGACTCTGCTAGAAGCAATTAAAAACCCACCACAGATAGTTCAGTGATTTTATGCATCAGTAATTATACTCCAATCATCTATATGCACACAATGGAACTTATTGTGGAGAGCCAGGCATTGTGGATTTAGTTACTGCAGGACCAAGTCATGCGTGTAATGTGGGGCTGAGGATTCATTTGGACTTTTAAAAGGATGTTTTTATCAGTGAGTTATAAACATTGCTGAGTTTGGATGCATTGGACCGAAAATGTATAGCAAGAGTTAATCATCATCAAAACAGGACTATTAAAGAAACAAAGTGGTGAAATACCATGTTGATATCTTATTGTTTAGGACTTATGTTGATATCTTATTGTTTAGGACTTCTTGATACCTTATTGTTTAGGACTTAGTCCATTGCAAAGATACAGTGTGATGGCATACTTAAATTCCAAGATGATTTTAATTTGTTTTATTTCTAGGAAAATGAATATTCATATTTCTTTTATCAAGAGTACATAAATAGATGAGCAAAGCATGTTCTTGTTCAGTGCATGTTATACTTCATTGCAATAAGTAAAGAAAAAAGTTTCCTATAATATAAAAAAGAGGTAATACATTTTCAATGAAATACATAAAATTGTCATCAAAGTGTACCTATGACATCACACTGTTAAACTAGACTTGTTGCACCAGTCACTTTTCAACACACTGTGGGAATCTTTGAACCAATTTGTGTATTAAACGGAACAAGATATCGACACAGTTATCACCAATATGTTTCTTTCAGTATTCTCATTCTTATATATCCAGATGAAAAATCACAGGAATATTTTGTTAATATTAATGCAAGCTCACCCATGTATTCTTTGTTCCTTTTCAGAGCCTCCTGGACATCTGTCTCTGATGTGAATTCCACAAACAAAATCCCAATCCTATTTCCTCCTTTGCCCAGAAAGACTTTGATTGATTTTATCTTCAGTGGAGCAAAGAAGTCTACAATATCCTCCTTCGATGTCAAGAAAGAGAAATGGGGTATTTTTGAAATCACAAATAAATATCTGATGATTTTAGTGAGTTTGTCCAACACTTATTTATGTCCACGTTGTAGATATAATCAGTACCATGCTTATGAAAGATTAATGTTAAGGCAGAGTGTTTATATGCATATTTAACACATGGGGCAAAGGACTTTGACACGAGTGGAATGGCCAGACTTTAGAAGGGTCATTCGTGAGTGTAAAGACCTTAGAGCCATGTATTAAATACTCATGTAAACACGATGCCAAAATATTTTTTTTATTATAATAATTTGGTGTTAGATTGTTAAGAATGCATAAAAAACAACTAAAAAGAATAAAAAACGAGAAACATTTACATATGTTTTATCGCTTTATTGAAAAATTACCTGTTTTGAAAATGGAATAGACTAAATTATCATGGCTGTGCATTAACGGGACTTAATGCATGGGTCATAACAATGCAAATACTCCATAGAAATCTTATAATGCTTTATATATATACCAAAGGTACTGGGTTGGATTTCCGGCACAAGTGCTGTGTTTGGCAAAGATGAGTGAACACACAATTACAATGACAGGGTCGTCGCCTGCGTATTCGGTTATGATAGTAACAATGCTATCACGAAACGCTTAATACGACCCGGACAAGAAAACATGTATGACGTACGGACAGACATAACATCGACAACCAAGCCAATGTCCACGGCATTTGATAACCAGTTGTAATGCACTGGCAACCAAACCCAGGGCCTCGTTGTCTGTAGACATGTATGGTAATCGCTACACCACAGTACGTAGACACTGTGTTTGTACTTGAGCAAGACACTTTATTTTACTCCCTTTGAAGAGCCGTTCAGAATAGTATGGGAAAAGGAAGTTATACCAAAATCATGGAAGCAAGGACCGATAACAAAAATACCTAAGAAAGGCAATATTACTGTATGCGATAACCGGCGTGGAATAACCTTAACATCCATATCAAGCAAAGTATTTGGAAGAGTTTTAATCGACAGAATTAGAAATGGTGTTGACAATAAGATGAGAGATGAACAGGCTGGTTTTAAAATAGGAAGGAGTACCTCCGAGCAAATTTTCATCCTACGCAACATTTTAGAACAGGTGGCTGAATGGCAGTCAACCATATATATCGCTTTTGTTGACCTCGAGAAGGTGTTTGACTCAGTGCACAGAGAAAGCCTCTGGAAAATAATGTAATCCTGTGGTATTCCACAAAAGATAATATGTTTGATTAAAGCATTATATGAAGACAGTGAATGTGCAGTTATAGACGGTGGTGTGAAATCTGAATGGTTTCAAGTCAAAAGTGGTGTAAAGCAAGGTGATGTAATGTCAGGGTTCCTTTTTCTGACGGTGGTAGACTGGGTGATTAGGAAAATAACTGATAATAACAGGAATGGAATTAGATGGAAGTTCATGTCAACCCTTGAGGATTTGGATTTTGCTGATGATATCGCTCTACTTTCATCTACATATCAACACATGCAAACCAAAGTGACCAGGCTCAATCAGTATACTGCACAAACTGGGCTAAGAATTAAAAAAGATAAGACAAAAGCTCATGAAAGTTAACAGCAAATGTGCAAACAAAGTTTATATCGATGACCAACAACTAAATGAAGTGAACAAGTTCAGATACCTTGGTGCTACAGTAAGCTTACAAGGTGGTGGCAAGGAAGATATCCGAAACAGAATCTCTAAAGCAAGAGTAGCATTTATGAAAATGAATAAGATATGTAAGATATGGAACTCAAGCACATTCTCTATATGTACAAAAATACAACTGTTTAACTCTCTTGTTAAGTCTGTACTCTTGTATGGTTGTGAGACATGGAGAGTTAAGGTAGCAGATAATAAAAAGCTGTATATATTTATTTTCAAATGCTACAGGAGTATTTTGAAGATCAGATGGCCATATGTAATATCTAACGATGAAATACTGAAAATCACTAAACATGCCAAAATTAGCACTGAAGTAAAAAGAAGAAGGTTGAGGTGGATTGGTCATGTGATGCACATGAGCACTATCAAGCACTGTGTGACAGCTATGACGTGGAAGCCAGAGGGGAGAAGGAAAGTTGGTCATCCTAGAACAACCTGGAAAAGGACAGTCAAGAAGGAGATGAAAGTGATGGAATGGAGCTTGTGGACAGAAGCCAGACAAGTTGAAAATAACAGAATCTAGTGGAGAGTGCACTGCAGCCTTATGGGCAGGAGGCCTGAAGAGACTAGGTGAGGTGAGGTGATGTTGTAATTATATAAACTCTCTAGCATGTTAATATATTGTATTTAATCATATACTAATTTAACTCAATCACACAGAGAAGCACTTGAAAAACTAAGAACACTACCTTTACTTTGCCATAGGAAACAATGACAAAAAAAACACAAAAAAATTATATTTGCAACCAGACCTAGAAAGAATCTACAGTTCTAGCATTTATAATCGCAGGAACAACAAGAATTTGTGGTTAGAAATTTTTTCTCAAATTTCTTTCAGGTTTGGCCACAATGTTTGTTCTTAGAATGTCACCCGATGTAATTATGCAATAAATAGTACATTTGATTGTGAAAGAGGGAACATGTGGAAGCATTTAATGATGTATTTACTATATTATTATTATTATTATTTCTGTTCTGATTTTTATGGCAAAACTGTTGACATCTTTATTCAGAACTGTGGAAAATTTTATAACTAATTCCAACTCCAGTTTCCAACAAGAAGTTCTAGACTCGTTAACTAACACATCCAGTTATATTTACTGTAAGCTTTAAACAGAAAGAAGTTTTTACTTTTAAATTTTGTAATATTATGAAATTGTAGAACTCACCTGTTTGAATTTGTAAGGGACACCGTTCATTTTGATGACAAACTTTCCACGGTCAACCGGTTCCCCTTGTCTCACAGGAACCATGAGTGCATTCTATGGGATGAAAAAAAAACAATGCATAAGATACCGTATATCGACAAAAAAAGTAATCAACTTTGGCTTGATCGACTCAAAAGTAGAAATTGTAATTTTTGGTTTATAAACAAAGTTGTTTCTACTGGAGGTGGGGAGAGTGAAGAGGGAGGGTGAAGAGGATGAAAGGGGACATATTTTTTGACATAATTGACATAATAATTCTACAGAGTTGACAAAAATGGCCAAAATTGTGGTTAAACAACAAACTTGATATCTGTATTTTTATTAAATAATTCATTGTCACGGTACAAAGCAACAGGCTGGGAGACCAACCCTTTTCACCTGTCCTAGATGTCTAAATAAGTTTGCATTTATCTTGAAAAAATCATAGTTATTTGTTGAACCTTAAATATATCGCAGTATTTCTATTTTCCTAAAGAAGATATTGTCCTTTTAACATGAACAAGAATTAGTTTAAAAATTTATATTTTTTGATTATGTTCTTTCATCTAAAATCATATTTGACCCAAAGCCTGAAATCAACTACTGACTACATCTACTCACCGATTTCATCTTCTGCCTCTGTTTCTTGGACTTCCTCTTTGGCACCTGCTGGTCATCATCTTGTTTCTTCTTCTTTTTCTTCTTCTTTTTATCTTCTCCTCCTTGAGGCTCTTCAGATTCCTCCTCCTCATCTGAGATCTTCTCCTCCTCAGCTCTAGGTATCTTTTCATCTTCTATGGCAGCACTTGTCTCCATTTTCTGTTTTTCTTTCTTAGATTAAAAAGAACAGAATATTTGAAAATTAGAAAAGTGGGTTGGGCACGTTTATTTCGAAAAATGGCGGACAAAAACATTACAAAGAAGAACTCAATTTGACATCTTGCTTCTTTAAGGAGATATCCAGCTTTACAGATGTGTCTCAATTTTGTATGAAAATGACCAGATTAGAAAAGTCTAATGCAGAAGAGAGATAACACCCTCCCTCTGTTATGTATTTCATATAATATATATATACATATATTTATATATATATATATATATATATATATATATATATATATATATATATATATATATATATATATATATATATATATATATATATATATATATACATATATATATATATATATATATATATATATATATATATATACATATATATATATATATATATATATATATATATATATATATATATATATATATATATATATATGTATATATATATATACATGAATTTATATATATATATATATATATATATATATATATATATATATATATATATATATATATATATATATATATATATATATATATATACATATATATATACATATATATATATATATATATATATATATTTATATATATATATATATATATATATATATATATATATATATATATATATATATATATATATATATATATATATATATATATATATATATATATATATATATATATATATATATATATATATATATATATATATATATATATATAAATCTTTGCTCTTTTAAAAATTCAAGAACTGAAACTGACCTGTTTGAACTTTAAAACTCTTTTAATCAATACAGAAATTGCTACATGTCCAAATATCTTTAATTAACCATCTTTTAGTCAAACTGGCCCTAAATGGAGCTGGACAGCTTGATGGGTAAAATTATGATTTGAGATGAAAATATATCAGATTTCCTCACACTCACAGCATACTCAAAATATATGACTGTCAAAGAGTGTCCACATATTCAACCCAAGAAATCGTGTCAGGAAAAGGTATGCAATGTAAAAGATGAAAAACATTAATACTGTATTAATTGCCCTTTTAAGAGGTGCTGTGGCTTAGTGGTTAAGGAGTCATGCTCGTATTCAAGAGTTACCGAGTTTGATTCCCGTCGTATACCCTGCATTGTGTCCATGAGCAAGACACTTTACTCTACTTGCTTCAGTCCACTCAGCTGTAAAATGAGTACCAGCAATGCTGGGGAGTTAATCTGCGATGGACTGGCATCCCGTCCAGGGGGAGTATTGTACTCTCATCCACATGCGCCATGGAAACTGGGGATAAGCACTGGCCCAATTATCCTAATGGCTCAGATGGATTTAGCTTAATTGCCCCTTCCGTAATATGTGCCCCTTCTCCAATAAGCGCCCCTGCTCTTAAAAGTGCCAACCCCACATTTCTTGACTGATTACCTAATTCATTTGTTTAATTTAAAGACTTAAAATAAGTTTTGTTACATTATTTGCTTATTTTGCATCTGACACTCACAACATTCTAGTGGCTATTATTGTGGGGATAGTATAGAACCAGTTCACACAGTGAATGTAGTTGAAATAGCACATCTTACACGGCCAGGACATAGATGCTTATTATAAAGAAACTTTAGGCCTAAAAAGTGGTGCAATACTATTTCCGTAAGCGCCCCGGGCGCTTATTACGCCAAATACGGTATATGATAATGAACAACACTTTGTCTATCCATACAACAAAATATTTGTCATGAATAAAATTAACCAAGACACAAATCTTTCAAGAAATCAGACTTAGCACAACATCTTTCATAAACACCTTACCTCCTTGAATTTTGATTCCGTTTCTTGTCCTTTTTGGAGGCTGTTTGTTCATCTTCATCGTCTGAATCCTTTACATCCGAGGACACCATTTTGGACTTGAGATACTGAAAGAAGAATAAGTAATCTACCTATTGCAATCCGTCAGGCTCAAACTGTTTATACTTTTTAAGAAGGCCCTTAAGACTCATCTTTTTCCTACTGATTAAGTTTTATGCTGTCTATAATATCTAATTTCTTTTTTTATTTATTTAGTTTTTGATTTTTACCAATTCTTTTATGCTTGAATATTGTCCTGCAATTCTTTTACTTTTTGAAATTGTATATTTAGAGTTTGTCTATGTATTATCAATGTTATTGTAAAGTGCTTCGATCCACGGGAGAGGCGCTATATAAATAAATGCAATAATAATAATAATAATAATAATAATGATAATAAAAAGGATAGAATTACTGGTGATTTTTGCTGGTTTGACGAGTTGTTACATCAAACAACAATGCAATTACATGTACATTCTGAATTGGCTGATCTAGAGCTAACCTGAAGAAGGATAAATACATTCTAAATCATTTAGAGTTTTTAGATCATGGTTATGTTTTGATCTTTTGTGGCCTTTCATTGCAATTTTGTAAGAAATGTTAATCATTACTTTTCAAAGAGGGTCATCATATACAGTTTTGCAATGCAAATGTTAAACCCGAACTGTTTAACCTCTGTGGTGGTTAAACCCGGAACTGTTTAACCTCTGTGGTGGTCAAAATACAGACATGTGAGTGACGATTTACAAAAGTAGCTGAAATTGTTCTCATCAAAATAGCTAAGTATTGTCAATTATGCAAAAATAGGTGAAATTAGCTTGGAAAATAGCTGCAATCAGCTAAATAGTTGAAGTCTCACATGCTGAAATTGATCAATTTTCTCATCAAAATAGCTAATAATTGTCAATTATGCAAAACATAGGTGAAATTAGCTTGGAAAATAGCTGCAATAGCTGCAATTACGATTATTAATCAGCTAAATTAAGTCTTACATGCTGAAATTGACCAATTTTCTCATCAAAATAGCGAAGTATTGTCAATTATTCAGAAAATAGGTGAAATTAGCTTGGAAAATAGCTGCAATCAGCTAAATAGCTTAAGTGTCTCACATGCCTGAAAATAGGATGTCATTTGAATTAACTATCTATTTTGAGAATGGCTGAGGAAATGATTATTCTCAAATTAATCATATGTTAGTATATTCTGATTAATGTTTGGCAACGTCACTCCGATGAATTCCAGGGTGTCCCATCTTTATGATGTATGATAGAAATCATTTCTTTGGAAGAGCAGTTTTTCCTTCCTTTTTTAAAAACATATATAATGAACAAATTTTATTCAAAATAAAAGCCAGTATTTATTATAATAGGAATAAATAAACAAAAAAAAGGCCAAAACCTAGCCTGTTGAAATGATGTAAGACTTAGGGCAGAGAGAAGATAAAGGATTGAAAGGAAGAAAAGGGGGGAAATAGTGTGAATTTGGGAGAGAAAAAATAAGGTGAAAAGAAAGGGGTGTGTAAGGTAAGGTGTAGCAGCAAGGAGAAAGGTAGATTAGATATGGTGGAAAAGGTTGTTGTTGCGGAGGAAGTTGATAATAATGGAGGAAGGATTTTCTTTGAAGAGATTTGAGATTGCGGTGGTTTAGACCTGGAATTCATATGCTTGTAAAATGATTATATGGTGGAGTTTAATGGCACCTTAATAGCATTGGTCAAATTGTGTCAGGTTTGGTTTGGTTTGTTGATGTTTAACGGCACCAAGATAGTCAGAGTCAAATGTGCCAAGAGGGTGTTAATAAATTAAGGTGTAAGAGTTAAAGCAGAGAGGAGTTCGAGGATTGAGAAGAAAAAAAGGGGAAAATGAGGTGAATTAGGGAAAAAGAATAAGGTGAAAAGAAAGGGTGTAAGGTAAGGTGTAGCAGGAAGGAGAAAGGTAGATTAGATATAGTGGAAAAGGTTGCTGTTGCGGAGGAAGTTGATTATAATGGAGGAAGTATTTTCTTTGAAGAGATTTGAGATTGAGGTGGGTGCAGAGACCTGGAGTTCAGGTATAGTGGACAGGAATTGATGGCCATAATATGCTTGAGGGCCAAATTGTGCCAGAGATTAAATTATATAAAAGTTAAGTAATTAGTAAGATATGCAGAACAGATGGTATATTGATACCGAGAGGTTTGGATGATATTCTTCTCCAAGATTCCTGTAACGACAAATTTGTTGTATATTACGCTATGGCTGAAATTTCTTACAACACATGTTGTACCTATGTCGTGAAATTAAGATGTAACATGTGAAATTTCATGCCAGAGTTTTTTTACTTAAATGAAAATCATGAGCATCTCACCTCTCTGATGTGATTGAAAGTTTTATTTCACACAAAAATGATTTTGAATTCCTCAGAAATAAAAGGAAAATGACACATCTACGAGATTAATGGCTGAATGATTTAACATATCTGTACAACTACTGTACATAAACACATATAGGCTAGTATATATAGTCAGTATATACATGTAGACTGTACATGAAAGTTTTGATGTTGTTTTGAATGCAAGCTGTCAATTGTCAACAATATCATTAGCTAGGATTATTCTACTTTCATTCACTTTAGCGAGGCAGGCCTACACAAGTGTGTGTGTTAACAATACTTACAAGCTTCGCTAGCGCGCAGCGCCCAGTACAATACACAGTGCCCTGTACATACAATGGCAAATTTACAAAATGCGCCCAAAATCAAGGGCTTGTGGTAACCAAATAAGGTAGAAAAAACATCCTATCGCAATGTCTGTTCTTTTTGTATCATTTAAGACCTATAGATTCTCACTTGATATAAAGGTCAATGACAGCACACAAAGAAAGTAAAATTGGTCCAGAAACATAAATTAATATCATTTTAGAAGAAAAATAGGCATGATTCAAGTTTATACTTTTTACATCAAGACGAGAATAGATAAAACGAATGGCACCTCTTTTTCGAGTGACTTACATCCATGTCTGAAAGAGCCTTCTTGTTTGCTGTCTTTTTCTTGGATGGTTCTGAGACTTCACCTTCATCGGAACTAACACCACTAGATTCTTCTACAAAGATTGACAAATTAACTGAGTGTGAATAATTTCCTTTAGCACAAATACTTTTTCTTATAACACCAGAGGACAAAACTTGATATAAAATCCATCATGCACATTCTGTTAAGTGTTGTCAATGAGATGCCACACTTAATCTATTTCAGAGAATAGAACAGAAATTGGTTAAATGTTTTTTTTAAATGATTTTTTAATGATTTTTTTCTTATTTCTTTATTACAAGATAATAAAGAAATATATATTATATATATATATATATATATATATATATATATATATATATATATATATATTTATAATATATATATATATATAGAATATTCTTTGTTCAAAACATTTAAAAATCTGCTGCTACCTGTGTTTCTTGCTTCAAAGAATTCAAAATAGCTAATTTCATGTTTTACAAAGTCTGTAATAAAAGTTGTTAAATTTCTAAGATTATTTTTGTATTATATTGACTAGTTTGCATTAAAAATGCACTATTGTGGTTTATCCCAAATGCACTATGGTGGCTTATCCCAAATGCACTATGGTAATTTATCCCAAATGCACTATGGTGGTTTATCCCAAATGCACTATGGTGGTTTATCCCAAATGCACTATAGTGGTTTATCCCAAATGCACTATGGTGCTTTATCCCAAATGCAATATGGTAGTTTATCCCAAATGCACTATGGTGGTTTATCCCAAATGCACTATGGTGGTTAATCCCAAATGCATTATGGTGGTTTATCCCAAATGCACTATGGTGGTTTATCCCAAATGCACTATGGTTGTTTATCCCAAATGCACTATGGTGGTTGATCCCGAATGCTCTATGGTGGTTTATCCCAAATGCATTATGGTGGTTTATCCCAACTGCACTATGGTGGTTTATTCCAAATGCACTATGGTGGTTTATGTAAAATGTACTATGGTGGTTTATTCCATGTTCTATAGTGGTGTATCCCAAATGCACTATGGTGGTTTATCCCAAATGCACTATAGTGGTTTATTCCAAATGCACTACGGTGGTTTATCCCAAATGCACTATGGTGGTTTATTCCAAATGCACTATGGTGGTTTATCCCAAATGCACTATGGTGGTTTATCCCAAATGCACTATGGTGGTTTATTCCAAATGCACTATGGTGGTTTATCCCAAATGCACTATGGTGGTTTATCCCAAATGCACTATGGTGCTTTATCCCAAATGCACTATGGAGATTTATC
The DNA here is from genome assembly GCA_020152595.1 of Chiridota heheva. Lineage (NCBI taxonomy): Eukaryota > Metazoa > Echinodermata > Holothuroidea > Apodida > Chiridotidae > Chiridota > Chiridota heheva. The sequence goes on from JAIGNY010003544.1 coordinate 533,046, forward strand.
CCAATGCACTATGGTGGTTTATCCCAAATGCACTATGCTGGTTTATCCCAAATGCACTCTGGTGATTTCTCCTAAATGCACTATGGTGGTTTATTCTAAATGCACTATGGTGGTTTATCCCAAATGCACTATGGTGGTTTATCCCAAATGCATTTTGGTGGTTTATCCCAAATGCGCTATGGTGGTTTATCCCAAATGCACTACGGTGGTTTATCCCAATTTTAAAAAGAAGTACATTTGTCCAGTGCATTGAATGTCTTTTAAACATCCAGCCTCATCATTAATATCTAATTAACACATTTCACAAAGATTCATGTCCTTAAGAAAACTGTAAAAGCAATTTATTCTGTAATATCCCAAAGCAGCAAAGGTTATATTTAAGGAAACCTCCCTTGGGCTTGATACATACCTTCATCAACATCTGCTTTAACTTGTTTGTCTGCATCTGCTACTTGTTCTTTTCCTATCTGTACTCTGGCCATGGAGGCATCATTACTCCATGTTTGTTTCCTCGATTGCACATTATGCACCTCCAAAAAATCTAGAAATTCTGGGTCATCTTCCAACTGAAATATGAAAAACACGCATGAGATTTGAAACAGTGTGAAAATGATATGACTATCGATTTATTTCAATGAAGCTCAGATATACGATTGGAGATATCTCCTCAAAATATAAAATTCAAGGGTTTTTTTTTCCTTTTTAAAATGAATTTCAGGGCATTTCCTGTTGTATTCTCAATGCTTCTGCAGCTTTTATGTGGTTCTTGGGTAGAAAAAAATACATCACATTCTATACATATTTTAATAATACATGCCTGTACAAAGAAAGTTTTTTAATTCAATTTTCCTGACTGAATAATCAAAGCTTCACATCATTCCGAAATTTAAGCATATTTTAAGATTCAAAACAAATGTCTTTAGCACAAGAACTCATGAAACGTACGCATTCACAAACTTTTCTATTAAGAAATTTACAGCTTAAATTGTGTGCAAATTGGTGAAAATTGATAGGACATCTCATTGAAAATAACTTGACTTTTTCTAAATATATTTCAATACTAATGCAGCCAGTTTTTATTGGTTTAAAGTCATCAGATAATAAGCGCTGTTAACAACAAATTCCTTTTGTTGTAGGTAGTTGAGCTGTTTCTCATTTCAAATTATCAATCTTGTCTAGGTTTCAATAATGTCACTCAAATTTTAGACTAGTTTGAGAGAAGTACAATATATATCAGAAAAAACATGCATGAAGACTGGTTCTTGTCAACGTATTCGGTTATGATAGTAACAATGCTATCATGAAATGCTTAATACGACCCAGGACGAGAACACAGGTACGACGTACGGACAGACATAACATCGACAACCAAGTCAATGTCCATGGCCTTTGATGACCAGTTGTGGTGCACAGGCGTGTCTACCCAACCCAGGCTTGACCCCAGGGCCTCGTGGTCTGTAGACATGTATGATAACCGCTACACCACCGTTAGTAGATACTGGTTCTTGTATGTATTTTATCACTTATATATCTGCTTTGTCCTCTCGTTCAACTACCCCTGTTTAATATACTAAGCCTTTAGAGGACTGCAGGCCTCCCAGTGACTCTTTCTTTAGATAAAGCATTTTTTTAAAGGTTGGAAAAGTTAGAATAAAGGTTTTTAGAGGTTTTGGATTTAAATAAAAAGGTTTATAAAGGTTAACTCATAGAATAAATTTTCATACAATGAGCATATTCTGGGGCAAAAGGCAGTTGGTAGCGCCAAAAGTCCATTACTTACGTGAAGTTGGAAATTTTATTTTGGTCCTGCTACTTTTTAAATGTGTGTTGAGAACAGATATGCTAGTAAATGGATGTGTATACTCACCAATGAAGCTAAAACCTTGGCAATCGAATCATTTACCTTACTTAACTTTGAAAATAAAGGTTTTTAAAGGTTTTAAAGTTTATTTTGAAAGGAAAGGTTCAATTTGTCAATAAAGGTTTTAAAGGTTTTAAAGGTTTTTAAAGGTTTACCGGGAGGCCTGGGACTGTGAATCCAAAGTCACCTTTAAGTGTTGAACTTGAATCTCCTGGAAACCTCCTAGAAGAAGATCAAAATCTTGACCATTTTGTTTGTTCCTTTTGTGATCCTCTATCATGTCTGACAATTGAACTTATCCTTTAAAGGTCATGACATTGTTCTTTCTCATAAAGTATGCTTTGATCACAAAAGATCACTTACAGACTCCTGACAAAAAAAAAATGTGGAATTACCTCTTCCAGGACTTTCAAATGTTCTCCCTTCTTCTTTTTCCCGTCATCCTGCAAGCCAAAGAAAATATAGGAGTGAAAAGAGCTACTCCATTTTAAAAATATGAGGAAAGCAGGCAAAATTTCAAATGACCTCAACTATTTTCTGACATTGCAGACTTGTGACAGCTTTTGAATCTTTCATGGGATAAAAAATAATCATATAAAGCTGGCATTACTAGTAACTGACAAGTTTCTGCAGAAAAAATATCTTACACATTAAAAAATGAAATAAGATCCTTATAACTCTCTCTTACTATTTTCTATGTCTACTTCTTCTCAAGATAACTCCAGCACTGAATAATCAAAGAACTACTTGCAAATTTTATCTACATATGATGAATATGCAATTCGTAGAACCTGAATAACTTCCTAAGGTATGACAAAGTCAAGTTTCCAATGGCTACCCTTTAAATTTGTGAAACAATTTTCCAAAAAATTTGAATGGATGCTAATTTAGTCACACAAATAACACCCCACCAATTTCCTCCATACCTACCTTCACCTACTAAGTAGGAAGTGAAAAGACGAACTAATGCCATAAAATAAGAGCATGCTAAGTAACCAACACATGCATTACCTTGATTTGAGATTCTTTTTTCTCCTTTAATGTCTTGCAATTTAGTCACACAAATAACACCTACCAATTTCCTCCATATCTATCTTCACCTACTGAGTAGGAAGTGACAAGTTTGTTTGTTTGTTTGTTTGATGAGGTCTTAACGGCACCACGACAACGAGGGTCAAATTGTGCCTGAGAGGTCAGATCATTTTAGAGGTAGGGAGGAAAGAAAACAGGGGGAGAATGAGAGAAATTCAAGAACAAAAGTCAGAAAGCTGTGTTCAAAGAGGAGGTGCATGGGTGAAAGAAAAACAAAGTAGAGAGGGGGTGGAAGAGGGGAGCTAAATATGGTTGTAGAGGGAAGCATGATGAAGGAAGGAGATAATTTTATCCGGAGGATTTTTCTGGAAGAACTCAGCAGTTGAGTTGTGGGGAGCGAGGGAAGCTCTGGGAAGGCTGTACAGGGGCAAGCAAGGAGAACGTGATGGATAGTGAGGATGAAGTGGAAATTGTTACAGAGGGGTTGGGAGGAACCAATAAGGAGGTGGGAGTGAGTGAGGTGGGTGTGACCAATTCTAAGACGGGTTAAATGAACGTTGTCAATACGAGAGAGGTTGCTGATGGTGGATTTGATCGGAATTGTGGGCTGGATGACATGGAGTTTGTTATCAATTTGGGAGTTCCATGAGGTTTGCCAGCGGTCACGAACAAGGGAAGCGATAAGCGGTTTGATGTCAGTGAGGGTTTTGGGAAAAGGGGTAGGGAGGAGGTTGAGGGCAAGCTTAGCGGCTGCATCAGCCCTGTCATTGCCAGGGATGCCAACATGGCTGGGTATCCAGAAAAAAGAACACTTTTTCCTGCAGAGGGTGGGAGAAAAGACTTTCCGAAGAAACAGTGGCATGTGAGGTTATCCCATTTAAAATTGAGTAATGAAGTAAGAACAGCCTTTAATCGGAGAAAATGGCAAAGTGGCTGAGAGGAGAGTACTCAATAAAGTTGAGGACGAGGAGAATGGCCTTAGCCTCGGCTGAAAAGATGGATGACTTGTCAGAAAGTCTGCTACTGACGGTGATGTCTTGGATGATGGCAGCAGCAGCTGTCTTGTTGCCTTCCTTGGAGCCATCAGTATAGATGGAGGTGTAATTTGAGAGTTGGTCTTTGATTTGGTTGTGGAGATTGATGAAGAGGTTAGGGTGGGTTTGAGTTTTATGATAAGTGGAGAGGTCAAGGTGGACAGAAGGGAGGGGGGTGGCCCAAGGAGGAAAAGTGGGCCAGGAGTAGGTGCCGAGAGTGGCGGGGTTGATGCCGAGATGGAAGAGGTCTGATTTAATGCGTAAGCTGAAGGGAGGGGATAGGGTTTAAGTCCTATCAAAGAGGGTGGAGAAATTGGGGTACCTATTGAGGTTGTAAACAGGGTTCTGGGTGTTGGTGAGGACTCTAAAAGCATAGGAGAGGCTAAGCTTTCTACATCTAAGTAGAAAGGGGAGTTTGTTGGCTTCAGCATGAAGGCTGGTGATTAAGGAGGTCCTGTAGGCTCCTAGACAAAGCCTGAGGGCTTCATTTTGGATGGTGTTGATGTGGTTGAGGTATGAGTTGTGAGCGACCCAGCAGACAATATTGCCATAGTCAAGTTTGGCATGAATGGTGAGCCTGAAAATTTTGAGGAGAGCATAGCAGTCCGCTCCCCAAGTGGTGTTGGAGAGGAGTCGGAGGATGTTGAGGGAGCTGTTGCATTTTACTTTCAGGTTGCGAATTAATGCCATGAAATAACAGCATGTTAAGTAGCCAACACATGCATTACCTTGATTTGAGATTCTTCTTTCTCCTTTAATATCTTGCTGTCTTTTTCTCCTTCTTCTTCCCTTCTTCATTTCTTTCTTTGAATGCTGAGCTGCCCTCTGAGTATTTGCTCCAAGGTCTTTCCTTATCCTTCGCACCAATTCCTTTTGCCTCTTCAACCTTTCAAAAGATAGGAAGAGATTTGGAGTGAAAATACCCTTTCACAAATATTATGATTGTTATTCAGTCATTTATTAATCATCTCATTGAATTTGATAGAGGCTGCAAACAAAGGGTTGTTTTTACGTCTAACATGACTTTCAGAATAGCTCCAAGTTTAAAAGAAGGAAAGATTTTCAATATTTGTTTATAAAAAATGGATTGTTAAGTAATTTATCTTGCAGTTCTATAGAGTTTTATGATCATGGATGCAAGAGTTTTTAAATAAGAATCTTGTTTTTTTTTTAAATGAGGTTTTTCCTATGCAACCTAACACTAATGACCTCTATGGTTGCCATTTCAAGTGTGCCCTATAGAGCCTGTACGCATAATGAAACTTGTCACCTTCAACAAAACAATTAAGTTCAAATGCAAATATTTGTAATGTTCAATATAATGTTTTTCAAGAATGAAAAAATGAAGAGATATTGGGAATCATTTCTTTCAACTTCAATGAAAACAAGTTTTTACTGTAGTGTTATGATTATAAATGGACACAAAGCAATGATGACATCATGGAAGTTACTGTAGAAATTTCAAAGTACTTTACCTGTATCCGTGAAGATTCAATAAAAGATTTGTCGAAAAATTTGATGGCCTGTTCTGCATCCTTTTTGGTCTTGAAGCCTATGAAGCCAAACTTTCTGAAGACTCCAGTCTTTGTAAATTTCAGCTGAATGTCAGTAACTTCACCCTGCGCTGCAAAGAGGTCTCGGATCTTTTCTTCTGTACTCTAGAAGCCAAAATTAAAGGAGATATTTGTGATATATTTAAATCATTTTGGGAGGTAAAATACAGGAACGGACAGACCTGTTTTTAAAATGATTTTACATACAGCACTTTTGACATGCATGTAGGTCTAACATATTGAAACATCTGCACTTTTTGGGTGATAAGGCATAACCTTGGTTTGCATAAAATGTTACCCTGGAATAAGTTAAGTCAAACTAAGTTCACCTTTGCATATATTTCTAAAGCTGTCCTGAACTGACTTTTTGGTATGTGAGATGCACAACAGGTGTATCTCATTCCATGCATTCCCTTAAATTGCATCTTCTTTATCCTAGAGATAAAGTGTGGAATTTTTCTTACATAAGTTTACTGTCTTATGGTTTGGTTTGTTGATGTTTAACAGCACCGCGACAGTCAGAGTCAAATGTGCCATATACAGATTACTTGGTTATTAGATTAGCATTCTCTGATTAGCTGGTCCTTATCACATGACTTGAGGGCTGGGTACTTTCTTTAGAAATAATTTTGTGGGGATAAGTGTTGTTTTCAGTTTTCAGTCAAGAATCAGTTTTGAGTGTAGAACCAGTTTTAGGTCTCAATGAGGTTAGAGCAGATGTTAAATTAAAAAATTTCACCACTGTTCCACGGAACAGTGCTTTCTTCAAAATACTTTTCCTGATCAAATTTCACTGTTCCAACATTTTCGTCAGTAAAAAAAGCAAACTCCTTGTTTTAAATTGGACTTAATATACACCATTTTTGTCATAAAATATACTTGTATAAAGAGACACAAATAAATAATAGTCAGAAGGTTGCTGCGCACGTGTCAAAACTCTTAAACCAAGTAAGTCTGTAACACATATTGTATCATATGTATACGCAGTAAATACTCAACTGAACCCATGTTCACTTGCAAATACAGTATCGTGGATGTGAGTGAGACACGTCTTTGGCAATTTGCATTAGGTAGGGGGGGGGGGGTGGAGTCAATTTTACCATACCAATATTCCCAACAAACAAAAATTAAAGGCAGTAGGGAGAAAATTGAATTCATGGGGATGTTTGAACAAAAACTTATGCTTCCAACAAAAGTTATGAGCTAATTTGTATAAATTAAAATGTGTAGGTCAATGGGAAAGAGTGACACGGTCAATTTGATTGGACCACGTAGTGGAAAATCATATTTTGTCACAAAAACAATTGGGTTCACGCACAAAGTTAAAGAAGAAACCTTCTTGCATGCATCTCATTCATACTCAACAATTCTGAATTTCCTATCACACAAGGATAAAACCAGTTATCCATATATGTTGAAAGAAATTAGGATTCCCCACCAACGCTAGCACTGCAGACCTGGGCCTGTTCAGCGAAAGTCAGTCCATTATTTTGCAATCTGGCAATCCGTCACAAAAAAAGTTTTTCTCAATGAAACTTATTTCAGTCACGCCCGTTTTTTACTGTACAAGGCAAACACACTCGCTCTCACCCTAATGATTGGTCCCACACCACAGTGTACTAAGCATACAGTGTACATCATGTAATGTTGTGTATATTACATTGTATTATTAAGGCCTTGACCGTTCATTCAGAGCTTACAAAATTTGCCATGTTTGATCAACCACATAAATTTTAAAACTTAAACTTGCGGTTCTACAGCCATTTTGCTGTAACAAAATGAAAATGGAACTCTTTTTTACCAATTATTATTGACTGGAGGTATTTTTAAAACATTCTGAAAGGTATTTCATGCTGTGTGAATCATTGAACTTGGGCCTAGGACCTAACATTAGTGTTAGAACTAGTATGTATACATCGTGAGTTCATGAATTACCAAGTGATAACTAACTTGTGTGCTTGCCAAATACTGAAATTTGCTTGAATTTTGTTAGAATAAGTTGTTTTTAGTATGAAATATTAAGAAAAGAAAACAAAAAACATAATTTTTTGACATTTATTCACTTAATTTTTCATTAAAAAAATCAGGAAAGATAGGTTTTTAAACAGTTTTTATCACTCCTGGAACTCCCGGTTGTAGTTACGAATCCCTTATGTTGTCGGGATTGCGCAATATTGGGATGGGGATACCAGGACTTATATGACTACCATACTGGGATCCCGCACAATTCTATCGATTGCGCTGGCAACTGCGGGAAAAGAAAGGTTTTTCATACTTCAAAAAAATATTTGTTGCGAGGAAATTTACTCTAAGAACATGTTTTATGAGCAGAAAACAATATATTTTAAGATGTTGATGGTATATATTTGAAGAAAAAAAAACTATTCCATGGAACAGTGATATTTGAAAATTCACTGTTCTTGCTTAAAAAGCACTGTTCTTGGAACAGTAAGAATTTCCACCCCTGTAGAGTTGTAGGCACCTGCAATAGGTAAGCAAAGTAGGACTTAGCCTAATTTGGATAACAGAAGACAAAAGTTATAAGTCAAGCTAACCCGAGTGCAAGGTTCTGATCTATGCCTCTTTTCTGTTTTATCCAAGTATGAATTTGAGACCATGTAATAAATCCAGAGTTTTATTCTATCCATTTGTTTCGCCTAGTCATTTTCTTTAGTTTTCTACTTTCCTGGTCGCTCACCACCTCAGACCAAGGACCCCGCCCCTTGTTTTCTCACTCGTCATGTTTCAATGTAATATTAGGCCTAGTTATTCGTCATATACCTCCATTGAGTGCAGGGTGCATTTCGTGCAGGTCCAAAGATCTTCGGCGTGGAGTTAACCTCTTTTTCGACATAGTGGCATAGAACAAGCTTATCTTGGCGTTCTGGCATGAAAGAAAGTATATTCTTGTTGTACAGTGGTCCCAATTTCTTGACTCTCTTGGCGTATGAAAGCAAAGGCCTTGATGTACCTTCAGCATAGGGTTCACAGAAAATTAATGCACCATGGCATTGATTCTGTTCTACCATTTTGAGGACCTTATTGATCTTCTTCTTTCTTGTTGGCTGAGGTTCACTTATTACTATCGCTTACTGATTTATGGTCTGTCAGTTTTTTAAGTCCCGTATGGTTTGTGTGTAGATTTGCTATGAGTTACAATGCTCCATACTGTGTTTCAGAAGAAAGCTCAATTTCAATGACCTTCTTTTGTGTGTTGAATTTTTCAGCCAAAAATTTCTTACGTTAGAAATAAGTTGCAGAACATAAATTGTTTACAGCTAACAAAAAGAAGGGGAGAAAAACTGAAATCCCTTCAGACTGTGTAGAAAGAAATTGACTTTATCACTTCAGGGTGACTTTAGGTGACAACTTACCTACCTATGATACCTATGGTGTTTCCTGGATGAAAGGCTAGTAGCCTGAGATTCCAGACCTAGAAGTGTCAATTCGTGACTCTTGGCCTTGAAGTGAAAGCAAAAAGCCCGATTACACCAGTGCTTATCCAGCCTGTTCTTAAACAAATTTAGATTACATGCCTTCATGACAACCTGAGGTAAATTATTCCATTACTTGTAAATCCGGTTGGAGATCAAATTATGTCAAACGCTGAAGATTGAATATGATTGAAGAATTATCCTGTTTTTAGAACCTCTTGTTCTAGTATTATTACGAATAGGTAATAAATTTGCAACTCTTGTATCATATATATGTGAGACCATCTTATATACTTTCAATCATATCTCCTCTTGCTCTTTTAAGTTAATGTTGGTAGCTTCAAATTGTTAAGCCTCTATGGATATGGCAGATTACACAAATGTGGGATAGTTTTGGAGGGTGTAAATAGGTTTGTCCCATTAAAGAAAGTCTGTAGGCATAATTGGCCACTGTGGATGTCTTGGGAGGTTTTGCAGGCTGTTCGGAAAAAGAAGAAATTGTGGCATTGTTATAAACACAATGGGTGTCCTGCAGAGATTGCTAGGTATAAAGATCATGAAAAGTTCACAAAGGGTTTGATAGGAGATACTAAAGTGCTTTTTGAAAAACATTTGTCCAAAGAGCTTAAAATTAATCCTAAGTCATTTCATTCTTATGTTCGCTCAAAGCAAAAAACCAAGGAGGTTGTTGGTCCCCTTCAGGGTAATGATGGTGCTATTATCAATAGTGGTAAGGATATGGCTGAGGTTTTGAATGACTACTTTGTGTCTGTTTTTACTAAGGAGTCCCCTGCTGATGATGTTGTGGATCTTAGTGTGCACTCTCCAGTATCCATTAAGAATGTTAATTTTTCAGTTGATGTTGTGTCTAAGAAGCTGAAGGGTTTGAATTCAAATAAAGCACCCGGTCCAGATGGTATACACCCTGCTGTCTTATGTGAGTGTTCTGATGTTCTTTCTGTTCCCCTGAGTATTATCTTTTCAAAGTGCTTTGATGTTGGTGTTGTTCCTTAGTGATTGGAGAATTGCTGATGTCACTCCTATTTTTAAAAGGGTGACCACAGTTTGCCATGTAATTATAAGACAGTGAGTCTTACTAGTGTTGTATGCAAGGTCATGGAGTTCATTGTTAAGGATGTTATACTAGATCATTTACTGGTCAATGGTTTGTTGAATTTGTCCCAGCATAGGTTCTTACCTAAGAGGTCTTGTGTTTCTAATTTATTGGAGTTTCTTGATGATGTTACTAAACTAGTTGATTCTGGTCATGATATGGATCTTATCTATTTAGATTTCCAAAAAGCATTTGATAAGGTTCCATTAGGCAGACTCGTGATGAAAACAAGAGCACTTGGTGTGGAGGAAAATTGTGCCAGTTGGATATATTCTTCTTGGTTAGTTGACAGGTCGCAAAGAGTTGTTGTTAATGGTGAAGTATCTCCATGAAAGAAGGTTACAAGTGGTGTTCCTCAGAATTCTGTATTGGGTCCGCTTCTTTTCTTAATCTTCATTAATGATATTAATGTTTCCTTTGGCTCCAGGATGTGTAAATTTGCTGATGACACTAAGCTGTAAAGGATTGTTGATGATGCTAAGGATTCTTCGCTTTTGCAAACTGATCTGGATAAGTTAGTTTCTTGGTCCCATACATGGCAGATGTCATTCAATGTTGATCAATGCAAAGTTATTCATTTTGGTCAGATTAATTTGGCTTTTGATTACTGCATGAATAGTTCAAATCTTGGTTGTGTTGATCAGGAAAGGGATCTAGGCATTGTCGTTACTAGCAATCTGAAGCCTTCTAAACAGTGTGCAAGGGCAAATAGGATGCTTGTTTTGATTACAAGAAAATTTTGTTTTCTTGGTAGAGAGGTTGTTCTTAATTTGTAAAAGCAGTTAGTCCTCACCTTGAATATGCTATTCAGGCTTGGAGTCCCTTTTATGAGAAGAATAAGTTCATTTTGGAGCAGGTTCAGCGAAGACCAACTAGACTTATTCCCGAAGTAAGGAATCTCTTTTATGAATCTAGGTTGCGAATTCTTGGTTTGAACATGCATATGCTTGAGTTGAGAAGAGTACATGGCAATATTATTCAGGTTTTTAAGTTTCTATCTGGTAGTGATGTTTTGACTTCCTGTTATTTCTTGTTTCAGCTAATCCTCATGTGACAGGTGGTAACAGTTTTAAGTTAACCACAGAGTTCTCACAGATAGATATTCAGTGTTTTAGCTTTTCGCAAAGACTTGTTCATGAGTGGAATAGTTTGCCTAAGTGAGTAGTTAGCTCCAATTCTGTTCACAATTTCAAAGTCAACATTGATAAGTTCTTTATTAACTCTGGGCATCTTTGATATTTATTATTTTATTTTGTGGTGGTGGTGGTGTTAGTTTGAGCATTTTTTACAAGCCAGACAGGAAAATTGTCTTACAATTGCTTTGTAATAAAGAGGTTTTTCTTATGAGTCCAAGTATCATATTTGTCTTGTTGACTTTCTCGTTGAATCTTGTTACTCCTAGATCCTTCTCATTAGATACAAATTCAAGATTATTATTCAACATGGTGTAGCATAAATCACTTGAAAGAGAACAATGTGCAATTTCTAGGACCTTGCACTTGTCTGGGTGAAATTTCAATAACCATTTAAAGACCAGTTTGCCAAGGAGTCCAGGTCAGCTTGCAAGATATTATGGTCTTGAGTTGACCTCATTGACCTATAAATCTTGGTTTCATGTACAAAATGGTAAATTGAAGAACTCACAGTGTCAGGGAGATCATTTATATATATAATGAATAGGATCGGACCCAAAACACTACCTTGTGGTATACCACTGGTCACTGTCACTGAATTAGAAGTACAACCATTTATTATAGCATATTGTGACATATTTGTAAGAAAGGATCTGATCCTTTTATATAATGGATCCACAATAACATAATTTTAATTTATGAAGCAAACGTTTATGTGGCACCTTGTCAAAAGCTTTCACACTAAATCGAGATATACAACACACCTGACAACACAGTACCTGCAACAACCTAATTACACAACCAAATTGTCCCAAACTTAGATAACATAAATGTTAATTACTGCGTTGCGACTACGTTAGGCGTAGCATTACAAATGTATTCTTACATTCTTACACCGACAAACGAAAAGAAATGGTAGGCCTAACATTAGGCCTAACGCTAGGCCTAGTTAAATTTAACTTTAAGATTTTAATTACTCTATATCTGTAATGTTTTTCTCCTAGCCTAAAATACTTTAATTTCAATTAAATATACAGTGTTTGCTACTAAATCAAACCCTTGTCCCATTTTATTCAAAAAACATTTTTGCTTTCTTAGTTTACAAAATAAATGTGATATCATGCATTTTTCGCGGAACCAGTACACGACTCAAATAAAGTCAACTAATCGTTAGTGTTACCAAAACATGATATTCATTTGTCGTTGAGAAAATTTATCAAGAACTTCACACTGCAAATAATGCCTTCATAATAAATTTTTAACCATAGCGTAATCTTACCCCCTTGGGTAAATTTTTAACGATAATTCGACTCATGATGAAAATATCCAGCTTCACGTGAAGCTCACAAATTGCACTCGATTGTACTCGTTTACTCGTTCTTATGAATAATTCATTTTTTCTTTATTGACTGGCTTATCACATAGATGACCCTAAAGCGAGATTTAGTAAATATCTCGTCGGCTATTAGCGTTAATGGGCTTGAGACCATGCTCTCGTTATTTTGTTATACAGTACAACAAGGGACACATTTTGGTTACGTAGTATACCTCGGCTGTATACTACACTACAGCACTACGTGATGGAGTTAGGCATAGGGATACTACAATTTAAAAAAAACAAAAAAACAGATGGATTCATTTACCATCGTTTGGCAGTAATTGATTTCACTTTAACCCGTTTCTGTATGTTGACATTGTGGTTGCTGTTGTTTACTGATTTGCGGGCTCACTGTACACGCCACCAGTGGCAGTAATCAAAAAGTGTATTGTGGGATCGACTACTAGGCCTAGACACTGATACAGAAATAAGGCATGGTGTAGGGCCTTTAAGGCTTATTCATGGTGTTTGCCCACTAGTCTGAATTAAAAGCCCCAACAGTCTGATGGTTCAACAATAGTCCCAAAAGAGAAGGCCTAATAGTCCAAAGGTTCGATAGTCCGAAGACCCAATAGTCCGAAGGTTAGGATTATACTTAAGTGTTAGGGTGTGCCTTCCGACTGAACCTTCGGACTCTTTAGTGGACTATCGAACCTTTGGACTATTGGGCCTTTGAACTATCGAACCTTCCGACTTTCCATTCACCTTTGGACTATCAGACGTTCGGACTAGTGGTCCTTTTCTTTCGGACTATTGAACCTTCAGACTATTGGGCCTTCAGACCAGTGGGCTGGCACCCTTGGCCTTAATAATTAGTAGGCAATAATAGTGAGATAATCACCTCACTCAGTAGGCCTGTTCTGACAACAAATTTTTACTGTTAAAGCTGCTGGAAAACAACACATGGGGTACAGATTTGACCCTGGTCTCCTATGATCCTGGGCCCTTTGACCCTGGACCCCTATGACCCTGCTCCTTATGACCCTGAGTCCACTATGACCCTGGCCTCCCTAGGACCCTGGCCCCCCTCGGACCCATAATACAATAAATTGTAATCGTCAAACTAGATTTTGTTTTAGTATTGCATATCATATAAATTAATCCCAGCTAGTAATTTAGGTCTTTCAGAAAAGTCTTATCAACTTACTCCTTGAGATGAAAAGTTAAATGAATTTTTTCAAACCTAAAATGATGAAACCACCATGGAATGATGAGACCATAATGCTAAACCTATAGGACATAATACAAGAAATATTAATCGTCAAACTAGATTTTGTTTTAGTATTTCATATCATATAAATTAATCCCAGCTAGTGATTTAACTCTTTCATAATAGTCTTAACAACTGTTACTCCTTGAGATGAAAAGTGAATGAACTTTTTCAAACCTAAAATGATGAGACCACCATGGAATGATGATACCATAATGCTAAACCTATAGGACATAATACAAGAATTATTAATCGTCAAACTAGATTGTCTTAGTAATTCATATCATATAAATTAATCCCAGCTAGTGATTTAACTCTTTCAGAATAGTCTTAACAACTTACTCCTTGAGATGAAAAGTTAAATGAACTTTTTCAAATCTAAAATGATGAGATTACCATGGAATGATGAGACCGTAATGCTAAACCTGTAGGACATAATGCAAGAATTATTAATTGTCAAACTAGATTGTCTTAGTAATTCATATCATATAAATTAATCACAGCTAGTGATATAACTCTCTCAGAATAATCTTAACAACTTACTCCTTGAGATAAAAGTTAATGAACTCTCCATAAAAACACACAATTTTATTGAAGGGTATTCTCACCTGAAATTTTTAATGTGCAAAGATCCATTTTCATTGATGATACTGTATATGTCAATTCACATGAATGCTAGTGCCAACCCATGTAGTATGTATGACCTTTTGAAAGATACCTTTAATCCAGTGTTATGTTCTTTTGAGGCTCCGGCTGTATGTGTCCTCCAACAAGCTCTAAAAGTCTGTACATTTAGTTTTCAAACTATTGCAGATAAATGTTTAGGGATTTTTTGTTGGTATTACCTACTCTCTTTAAATCAATTTTTTTCTTTTCTTATTTGATGGCATGATAAAGTATAGGTTCAAGAGATTTATATTATAGGAATTTCCTTTCGACTTGGTGATTCATTTTAGGTTAAAAGATACAATGCCTCATGTTTGTGATAGATTTGATGTTACCCACTTCTTTTTTTAGAATCCTCACCTTAAAGAAAAGCATTTGTCAAATTGCAGTTAGTGTGACCCTAATTACTGTCGAGGACAGGAGCTGAGAGTTCAGATGCCACAGTTGATTTCTATATCTGGTATGTTACTCTTCAGGAAGCTTTCTACATTAAATAATATTTCCCTTATATTCCATCAATATAGTTTATTTGACTTGTCTATCAATTTGAAGCCTCAAATGATTGATCATCGAGTTTGCTGATGTACTTCACCCATACTTTACAGACTTTGTCTTTTGACATAACATCAATTATGTGAAGGATTGGTTAATGGATAAATTGCTTTACTTTAAACCTGCACTTTTTTCAACAGGTACATGCAAAGGAGTGCCCAATTCTTACCTTTGAAGCTATACTAATGGATATCATCAGTACTGATGACCCTCATCTGCCAAAAAATGTGATTCGTGAAGTGCCAGATTTGTGCCTTTGAAGCTTCGCTCATGAATATCATCAGTGCTATTGACTCTCATCTGCTTGCAGCACATAAACCAGGGATGAGCATTGGTCTTGGGCCTCTGCGGCCAGTTAGATGTTCATTGCCCAGTTGTGGAGCATTGCTTTTGTTTTTAAATAAAACTAAAATACTGATGATACCCAACTAAGTCAGATATAAGTTTTTTGAAAGAATAATTTTCATCTTTATATTTAATGTGTATTTCATTAGTTTTGCAGTTTGATTGCTTGCTTATAGAAAATAAAGAAATGTAGGTTTTCTTTACTTTGAAATTGCAGAAGCATTAGAATTGTATCTCTAATAGCACATTTTAATTAACTGTATTGTTTGGTTCTAAAGTTTGTTGTCATGGCAGCAGTGGTATGTGTTAAGGGGGTGGGGGCTATTGGGAGCTTATCCCCTAAAAATCCCTTTTCCATCCCATTTGTTTCAAAGCCATAAATATAAAATTGAAATATCAAATGAATTATCGAAAGCAGGGATGTTGTCATTTTTATTCCTATAAACGGAATTATCGTTAATTTTGGACCTAGACTCTTACAGTTCGGATCTAAAATCAACAATTTTCAATTATAGACCAGGAATCTTTAATTCAGGACCACAAACGATTGGGTCAAAAATTTCAATTTTGGACAAAATCTACCAAATTTTCAAATTAGGGCCAAAAATCTTGAAGTTTGGACCAAAATCAGCAACTTAGATTAAAAACCTTCAGTTTTGGAACAAGTAAGGGAGGTGAACTTCTTCATAAGATGTGTTTTAAGGGGCATAAGCAAACATAAAGTTGTCATGGGTTATATGCATACATCACAATGAAGAATACTGTACATTTTCTTGTTAAATATATTCAAAGATTGATCTTACACTTTTAGTCTTAACTTTTAACCCCTTTGTTATAACAAAAGTTAACATTTAACGGATACAAATTATATAAGTGTGATAAAGATATGAATAACAGAAATCCAAATTTTCATGTAGTCTAAGAAACTTAGCTGGTTAGCAGCAAACACATGATATAGAGAATACGATCCTGTACAGCCGGAAAGATATCAATTGTAATTGAATATGTAATAAAAGAAAGAAAGAATTGAAATTCCACTTTGCTATAAAACTCCTGTATTTTTCATTTATGTTGTCTAAAACCTCTTATGCAGATTTCTTGTGCTCTGATATAAATTTTATTGTTATAGTGATAACGTATGTGGGAGTTCTGTAACATAAATCATAACCATGTCATTTGATTTAATCAGGACTGTAGGAGACCTTAGATTACTGGAAGGGCTGAACTCTAGCCTTTGCTTCATATGGCATTATTTAGCTTATACATATGATATACATATGAATTACTATACCATTTTGAAAATTATGGAATGGGGAAAGGGGAGGGGGGGCGGCATAGGCTGTTGTGGTCTGCATTTTATTTTTGGAAGAAACATTTTAAATGGAATATGTTAAATAGATTTTTGATATAGATTAAAGCAAGTAAGATTTCATTGAAAAATAAATAAGGCTTGAAGGGACAATGCAGATGGTCAGCAGTGATTAGTTTACATGTACTTAGTCACAAAAGCATAACTTAATACTTTGTCTTGATGGTAGCAGTTCACTGTCTATATTTTGAACAGCAAAATTTGGTATGAATAATTATTGATTAGAAGAAGCTTCATATATTTTTTATAAAATTTACAATCATTAAAACAATATTTTAATGTTGGAAGCTATTAAGACATATTTTGCTTAATTTGGTTAAGCTAATGTGTGGAACTGGATTACAGATGCAGTCTTACAATCTTTAGCTTAGCAGTTGACCACCAGAGTATGTAAATAAAATTATTTAGGTTTTTGGAAGCTTTCAGTTTCATCCTAATTTCAGAGCTATGTGTGTATTCAGATAATTACCTTCTAGGCATAATTTACTTTGTAGGCATAAATTACCTCTTAGGTATAAGTTGTATAATATGATCAAATTTAATTTTGTGAATACAATCATTTTGCTGATAAAAGAATGAAATTTGCACAATTTCTTTTCTTTTTCCAATAATTGCATGATGCTGACTGGAATTGATTTTACGTCCATGTATGTCCACAGCAAATCCTTAACCTTCTTCACCACTGAGAACTGGATACCCTTAATGCTTAATGGATTTTGACTTTCTGTTTCTTATATAACCACTCTGTTTGTGTAATCCATACATCCTTTCATTATTGATATCTGTGCATGATTGGCTCAACAATGATTGCTGCTTGAATATAATATCCCTTCCCCATTGTCATTTATACCATGACATTTTGTAGTCCCACTCCATAAGAAAGCAAAGAATGAATATTCCACTGAGGTGTGCTTACAGGTCTGTCATTCTTTCCAAAAACAATAGCCGACCTGAGTTAAAAGTCAAAAAGAATGGAAAACATAGGGTAAGGAAAACATTGCAATATTTACCGATTTTCAAGGAGCTATCGTTGCTTTTTCTACCATTTTAGGCCCTCTTCAGGAAAATGGTCTTAATGGTAACCAAATTGCTTCTTTTTGCACCCCCCCCCCCCTACCTCAAAAAAAAATAAAAAAATAAATATCACACAAACATAATGATATAAACAAAAGTAATTATCAAATAATTTACTCAGCCACAAAATCTTCCATCCATACTGGAGGTTTTGTTTGTCTTGAAGACCTTCTTAAGGAAGAATCAGAACTCTCTGTCTCATTTTGAAGCTTTCTGGCTTTTGTTCTTGTCATTCTCTGCTCTCTTTCCTTCCTACCTCTAAAATGATCTGACCTCTCAGGCACAATTTGACCTTCGTTGTCGTGGTGCCGTTAAGACCTCATCAAACAAACAAACAAACTGAGTATTAACAAAAGGATAATCATCAAAATTTTCTTGCCAATAAATTGCTGTTGAATCAGAACTTTGCTCAGAATTTGTAAGTGGTCCTGATTCAACTTCATCAGGAGATCTCTAAGAATTTTCAACACTTTTTTCAACTGATTTTGAAAAACACTTTTTAAGTCTGTTGAAATGAACAACCTGACGTTTCTTTTTGTTATTTACTTGTTGAATTCTATGAACCAAGTCAGATAATTTCTTTATTACTCTATATGGTCCTTTCCAAGGCGAAGCAAGGTTTGCCGAAATACCTTTTCGAACATGAGGCACATGAAGCCACACGAAATCACCAACAACATACGGTTGACCATGTTGTTTCTTATCATAAAATTCTTTTTGCCTCTTTTGTTTAAATTTCATATTCTCTCTGACTTTCTCATAAGTATTTTCAAAGTTCTGTTTCAACTCAGAAACATATTCACCAGGAGCTTTAGGATCCTGTTTACATCTATTGAACATTATGTCAGCGGGTAATTGAACTTCTCTTCCAAACATGAGATAGTATGGAGTATAATTTGTAGTTTCTTGTACACTAGACCTATAAGCACACATTACTTTAGGCAAAATTACATCCCAATCTTTTTAATTGTCAGAAATAAACATTGACAGCATAGCTTTAATTGTTCTATTCGCTCTCTCAACCAACCCATCTGACTGTGGATGGTATGGGGTAGTCCTTGTCTTTTAAATATCAAAAAGTTTACAAATGTCTGTAAAAAGCTCGGACTCAAAATTTCTTCCTTGGTCTGTATAAATATAATCTGGTGCACCATATCGACAAATAAAATTATCCACAAGAATTTGAGCAATAGTCGATGCATTTTGATTTGGCATAGGGAAAGCTTCAGCCCATTTCATAAAATAGTCAACAATTACAACAATGTAACAATTATCATTATCAGTTTTGGGAATGGGTCCCATTATATCAATAGCCACTCTTTCAAAAGGATAACCAACTTTACTTGTTTTCAAAGGAGCTTCAGCATTTTTAAGTGTTCCTTTCCTTTTTGAACATTCTTCACATGACCTACAGTGATCTTCCACATCACACCTGAGACCATACCAATAAAATATTTCCCTAATTTTCTTAATTGTTTTAGTCACTCCTAAATGACCTGAAGTTTTAGTGTCATAGTAATTTAAAAGAATTTCATTAATCGTAGCTGATGGAACCACAAGTTGAAACCATAAACTATAGTTCTGGTCAGAAAACCATTTCCTGTATAAAACTCCATCTCTCAAAACAAGTCTTTCCCACTGGGACCATAAATTCTTCACAACTTTGGAAGCACCCTGAACTTCTGAATTTGAAGGTTGTTCAGTAAACTTTTCAAGCCACTCAATAATAACTTTCAATGCAGGGTCTGCTAATTGTAACCTCCTCAAATCATCACTGGAATAATTTGGAGACCAATTTGACTTAATTTTGCTTGACACTCTTGAAATGACAAATATGTTCTGGCCAGAAGGTGGCATGATAATGCGTCAGCATTATCATGACGTTTACCAGCACGATGCTCTACAACAAAATCAAACTCAGCTAATTGTTCTAACCATCTGGCAACTTTACCTTCTGGTTCTTTAAAATTTTGTAACCACTTCAAAGCACCATGATCTGTTCTAACAGTAAAATGACGTCCTAATGTCCTAATAAGTAATGTCGGAATTATTTGCAAAAATAAACTAATGACAGCATCTCTTTTCTAGTCACACTATATTTTCTTTCAGGCTTAGTCATTGATCTACTCCCAAAGGCAATGACCCTATCAATGCCATCATCACCCTTATGAGATAACACAGCACCAATTCCAAAGTCACTTGCATCAGTGTCAAGGATAAATGGCTTGTCAAATTGTGGATATGACAAGATGGGTGTTGTCGAAAGACAGACTTTCAATTTCTCAAAGGAATTTTGACAAATTTCATTCCAAACAAATTTTGACTGTTTGCTTAACAATTTGTTCAAGGGGGAAGCAATTTCTGAGAAACCTTTAATAAATCTTCTGTAATAACTTGCTAGGCCAAGAAAACTTCTTAATTCTTTGACATTGGTCGGAGTTGGCCAATTTTTAATGCTACAAATTTTAGCAGGGTCAGTCATAACTCCTTTATCTGAAATAACATGACCTAAATATTCTACCTGCTTCTGCAGAAGTTTACACTTTGAAGGTTTTAATTTCAAATTTGCGTTTCTCAATCTAAGGAAAAGTTTCATGCAAGTGAAGTTAATGCAAGTGAAGTTGATGCAAGTGAAGTTGATGCAAGTGAAGTTGATGCATCAACTTCCTTCACGCGTCAGCTTCACTCGCGCCAGCTTCACTCGCGCCAGCTTCACTCGCGCCAGCTTCACTCGCGTCAGCTTCACTCGCGTCAGCTTCACTCGCGTCAGCTTCACTCGCGTCAGCTTCACTCGCGTCAGCTTCACTCGCGTCAGCTTCACTCGCGTCAGCTTCACTCGCGTCAGCTTCACTCGCGTCAGCTTCACTCGCATCAGCTTCACTGCAACTTCACCGCTTCAGCTTCACTCGCGTCAGCTTCACTCCCGTCAGCTTCACCGGCGTCACCTTTCGCGTCAGCTTCACTCGCGTCAGCTTCACTCGCGTCAGCTTCGCGTCAGCTTCACTCGCGTCAGCTTCACCGCGTCAGCTTCACTCGCGTCAGCTTCACCGCGTCAGCTTCACTCGCGTCAGCTTCACTTTCGCGTCAGCTTCACTCGCGTCACCTTCACTCGCGTCAGCTTCGCTCGCGTCACCTTCGCGCGTCAGCTTCACCAGCGTCAGCTTCACTCGCCTCAGCTTCACTGCGCTCAGCTTCACTCGCGTCAGCTTCACTCGCGTCAGCTTCACTCGCGTCAGCTTCACTCGCGTCAGCTTCGCCGCGTCAGCTTCACCGCGTCAGCTTCACCGCGTCAGCTTCACTCGCGTCAGCTTCACCGCGTCAGCTTCACTCGCGTCAGCTTCACTCGCGTCAGCTTCACTCGCGTCAGCTTCACTCGCGTCAGCTTCACTCGCGTCAGCTTCACTCGCGCCAGCTTCACTCGCCAGCTTCACTCGCGCCAGCTTCACTCGCGTCAGCTTCACTCGCGTCACCTTCACTCGCGTCAACTTCACTCGCGTCAACTTCACTCGCGTCAACTTCACTCGCGTCAACTTCACTCGCGTCAACTTCACTCGCGTCAACTTCACTCGCGTCAACTTCACTCGCGTCAACTTCACTCGCGTCAACTTCACTCGCGTCAACTTCACTCGCGTCAACTTCACTCGCGTCAACTTCACTCGCGTCAACTTCACTCGCATCAACTTCGCATCAACTTCACTTGCATCAGTTAACTCAGTTGTAAATTTCTTTGGACATGGACAAGTGCCATGGACTATTGTTAAAAGTTATGGACTGTCAACCGCTTACACCGTAGAAACTTGAGAAATGCTCTAACCTTATGGACAATTATGGATCTGGAAATGTTTGCAGGAAAATGGTTTTGGAATTTTATTTTTTGTATTTCAAACTTCTACCATAACCCATTTTGCTCCTTTAAGTTTCTACATTTTCAAGATGCATATGTTTTCATTGTATTAATCTTTTTACTGATGTGAGTATCATGTGACTTGATTTGTGTATATGTTTTATGAATTTAATTTTTTTTAAATGGAATTGAAAAGAAAATCCAATTGAATAATATCTTGTAACTTCATGTTAAAGTTTGGCCTAACAATCAGTCACCAACTTATTTACTAATTTCACATGAAAGAAATAGCAGTTAAATAGAGATCATACAAAGTAGATGTCAGGGGTGATTCAACTGTGAACATGGTCCCGTACCATCATTTTTGGACAATTTGGAGAGTCACAAGTGCTTGTTCAACTTGACAAGTGCTCTTCAAACTATTGACAAATTGGCCCCTTGTAAAAGAACTTTTCAATGGCTCCAATGTTTTTATTGAAGAATTTAACAGAACTATAGCCCTCAAAGAAACAAAATTTGCATGAACATGAGGGGCGTAGGCTAGGGTGGGGGTGTGGACATGTGGAGGCCCAGACAATAACTATGACACTCCTTTCGAAATTTTCAATCGATTGCTTTTTATTTACCTCCCCCTCCCCCTTCCTCCCCTTCCTTCCTTTCCCATTTTGGACCGATGGCCTTTTTTTGTTTTGCTTTTCAACATTTCCGACAGCGAGTGAGTTCCACTTTCCTGAAAATCGCACCCGACAGGCTGAGACCAGCCTACGTCCCTGAACATGTATGATATTTCTAAATGTAAGAACAATATTGGATGTTTACCACTCACGTAAAGCTTTCATGTCGACCGGATGCAGAACGGATGCAGCGGGCGACCATCCACCACCTTAAAATCTCATAATTTGAAAATTTGTTTAGGCAGACATACAGTAGGGGCGACGGAACTAGGCCCCCTCCCCAATAATTATATTGGGGCCAAGCACAATTTTGGCCCCCAACAATGAAGGTCTGAAAAATTGATTTTAAGAGTCAGAATCCCTTTACATATTTTCTTATTCCAAAAAAATGATAATTTGTTTCATTCTCGAGAATTTTCCTTCATTTTTCAATAAATTTTCGGAAAGGGTTTTTGATGTTGTCAATTTTTTCCAAAATTTTCAAGAATTTTACGAAATTTACTTCCTACCATACTGTTGATACATAATGAAAACACTAGTAAATAGTGTTTTTCATTACCTTCATTTAGTGAACCATTAAATTTTCAATGGTGGAACACGTTTAATGTCTTGCCAAGGCAAATTGCCATGATAATTTCCAAGAAACACTTGCTTTCTTTGTAAATTTCCTCTGCTACTTGATCTTACTTCGGCACCAGAGATGTTGCCAGCCTTTCGGATTTGGGGGGTCACCGAGGAAAACATTTGCACGTTTTAGCATATTTCCTTAAACTTGTCAGCTTGTTACCAATTTAGTATTTTTTTTTTTTTTTTTTTTTTTGGGCGGGTCGTACGAACCTGTCGACCCCTTCGCTACACCCATGGGGTCTCCAGTATGGACACCAGAGGGGACATTGGTGGCACTGCGCACGTTTTGCACGGCGTTGGGGTCCAGGGGCGAAGCTCTGCAATTTTCTTGTTTTTGATGGCCCAAAATGGCTTTAAGTTAAACACAGAATTTCATAAATCAAAGTGATGAAAAGATGATAATTTAGATTATAATGTTAAAATCAAACCAGGTTAGTATTTGGGTTACTATTCGGGTTACTATTTGTGAATAGGCAGAAAAAAAAATCCCTTTTCATTTCAGGATAATAAATTTGGAGAAAATTTGGGCAAAAACCTGGGGTAGATTTCTTATTTTTCATGCACAATAATGGCTTTAAATCAAACACAAGAGTTTAAAAATTGAAGTGATCACGAAAATGGCTTAAAACATGTAAGCTGAAGACAAGTTTTCTTTTATTAATCCAAATTTAGAATATGAATTTGAGGGTGGTAGAAAAAAAGGACGGAAAATGTTCGAAATCGAGGTAATCTGTGATTTGTCTAATTCCGGTTTTTCATTGGAAAGGGGGCACACCATTTTGGGGAAAGGCACGGGCGCCCCCCCCCCTTCCCCTTATCGACGCCACTGCCAGAGACTTCAGAATAAAGCGCCTCCCATTTCGGCCAAATGCTCTTATAACTGTTCATTTCAAGTTTGAACTGTACATTACAAAATATCACATTTATCGAAAACGCCCCGTTTTCATATTAGTACACGAGAAGCATATACATATGTATAGGACCTCTAAGTAAATGAAAAACGCCCAAAAAATACAGCTTCCCAAAAGAAATAAACAAATGAAACAGCACTTTTAGTGGAAATTTTTCCTCATAATGTCATTCACTGAAGACCACGGTTACATTATCGTTCAGCATATGCCAATATCTTTTAAAGTTCTATATGGAGAGTCAAAATAAGTTGAATAGGTCTTTCAAAAACATGATACTAACAACAACTATAATTATCGATTACAAATTGAGTAACAGTAATATTTCGACGACGAGTGAACACACAATTACAATGACGGGGTCGTCACCTGCGTAATCGCTTATGATAGTAACAATGCTATCACGAAACGCTTAATACGACCCGGACGAGAACACAGGTACGACGTACGGACAGACATAACATATAACCAGTTGTGGCGCACTGGCGTATCTACCCAACCAGGCTTGAACCCAGGACCTCGTGGTCTGTAGACATGTAGGATAACAGCTACACCACAGTAGGTAGATAACAATGATATTTAAAATTTGTCCAAATTTATATACCGGTACTTTCTTTTCTTTTTCAGTGGGGATGGAGGGGAATGTCCTAATAGTTGTGGTCCACTTACCTTCAGTGTACCCAAGTTGATGATCGCACATGCTTCAACAATCATTTCTTTTACTCGGTAATAAGTATTCTTTGGACGCGATGAGCATATTGACCAGTGATTGTCAATAGTCTTGTCACGCAATGTAAAATTGACTTAACCAATTTGGGATGAAAATGAAATGCTCCCTGTACTCAAACAGCTATATAATATATAAAATATGTATGAAATTGCCATCAAGAAAAAGCAAAGAATATACGTCAAAAAAGGTGGAGGGTCAAAACATTCTTTACTTAGTTTGTATGAACAAATAATTTGAAGTTCAGAAAGCTAGCAAGACAAGAATAACTTTGGGATATCTTTCACTGTTAGTTGATTTTGTGAAGGTGCAACTTTTTAATTTAAAAGAAATGTGGTTTCGAAGTTTCATCAACAGATCAATGTCAGAGGGGCCGAGGGCAACAAGCGGGACAATTGTACTGGTAAACTGTATTTCCACCTAGCTTTTTTGCCTACAGTAAATCTCCTGTTAACGGAGTATACCCTCAGAGATTCACTGTTTGTTGTTTATTTTCCTTTCCTTTGTTGCTCGTTAATTGACTTTAATAATACCCATACTAATTTCACCAAAAGAAGGAATGGACCGTCACCCTGTCCGAAAAACATTTGGTATACGCTCGCCTGGGCGTTTCCCCCCACCCCTCTCCGCTTCCCATACATCTGCTCACTATAAAGCGTGGGTTTACCCAAGGAGGGGGGGGGGGTCGATAGGTTCGTACGATCCTGGACTCAAAAGTAAAATGGTAATGATAAAAGGTCCAGAAAATATGCTAAAAGGTAAACTGAAAGAGATGTGGGGAGGAACATTTCGCATGAGCTTGGAGAGTATCATCAAAACTGTTGTATGCTAAACTGTCAATGTGAATGGACATGTAGCCATTTTTTTGTTGTTTAAAATAGTCAAAGCAATTTTTAAAATAGCACTAAATGGAAGTTATGGCTGATTAAAATTTAATAAATGTTGAATTTTTGCTAAATATATGATGTATGACAGTGACCACCACTCAAATTAGTTATGTATTTCTGCAAATTTCTATATTTTAAACTGATAAATCACAATCATTGCGGAAAAAAGTTTTAAAAAAACTATTCCTGCTAAAAAATGATTGGGACAAGGTAAAGACTTAACAAATTTGGTAACCAATTTCAAGGAATCCAAAATAGAATTATGATGAAATTATGAATAATGATTATGATGAAATACCGACGTCCCATTGTGATTTTCAAGTTATTTAACCAAAGTTCATTTGCACACACATTTCGAAAGTATGTAGAGTTAGCAATTGGCGACAACATATCCACAACTATGTTCAACATACACAATTATTATTTTACCTCCAGAAAATCCTGGATTCGCTAGTTTATCTGAAACCTTATATTGACGATTCAGAATTTTATAGATTGCTGGACTGTATATGAAATGATGAGATTCCATGGAATCTCAGCATTTTATATACTCTTATTATTATCTATTCATTTTGCTTTTTGCTCATGCAAATATTCGACCAGTTCGTTGATGGTTCTGCAGGTGATCCTACATGACCATACACTTACAAAAAAAAAAAAAAAAAAAAACAGTATATGAAAATTGTAACAAGCGCAGGCAAACGCAAGAACAAACAATAAATGTTTTCCAGAAAACTTGCATCCATCATCAGATCATAGTTAACAGATTAAGGCCAACAAGGACTGTTCATAATTTTCAGACTTCAAAACATTAATGGCGATATTTTACGATTTTGCATTTGTAACAATTAAGCCTTTGAATCTTGGTTGAAATCATTCAAATTTCACCAAAAAGAAAAATGGTGACTTAAATTTTAATGGTTGCATAATTTTTAATGTATACTTTTTCAGTAACCAACACTTTTTGAAGTGAAATTAAGTGTCGTACTTGGTGACTACTTTCAACAGTAGGCCTATCAAATTATTGGAAGGGTGTGGGCGCGAGTTAAAGGGAAAGGGGTTCAAGAGGCGAGGGGAAAGCGGGGAAAGAGAGAAGGGGAAATATGACAATTGTTATGGATACTGGAATGATATGGAATCATGACATCATATTTTGGCGGTTTATACATAGAGTGCTCCACTTGCTGCCGATAATTCAAAAAACTACTGTTCATTGAATAGGCTAACGGTTATTGCATATACACAAACTTTAGGTCCAACAACATTTTAAGTGATGTTCAGGAGCGGACTGGCCTATAGGTCCAGCGGACGCGGTCCGAAGCTATAGACTTGCTGCTATAGACTTCGCACAAGTCTAGCTAGCAGTCCCACCCAAAATTAACTTGTAAGCCTACTACAGGCAGGACTCTAATTCTCATTTGGAAAATGGGGAAGGGGGTGAGACATACCTCTTATTCAAAAATTGGACAAGAGGCAAATTTTCCCCTAAATATATTGAATTTTTAAAATTCTGATGAAAATTGTCAAGTGGGGAGGAGGGGGCATGTCCCCTGGAATTACGACCCTACTAAAAGACATAGAAGAATGACATGAACTGTACAAAACACTTGAAAACCAATTAACATGGACCACAGAGCAATATTTCAAGTGGGGAGAGGGGGGGGGTCACGCATGTTTGAAACGACTGATTAGACTGGAAGACGGAAGTGCAAAATCAGTGAATTGGTAAATAATCAATCTCTTTGGTTCATTTGTAACTTACCCCGTCTCCCCCCCCTCCCTTCTAAGTTTCGATTATTTTGTTATGAAACACGGGGAAACCAATGCATGTGATCACGTCAATTTTATTTTTGTCCCAACAATCCACAAATGTATATGAATCTTTTATCACGGTTCAAAAACTATCGATGTAAAAGGAGGGTTTGTAAAATGATTGGAAATTTTGGTAAAAGTTGGCAACATATTCCGAAAATAGAAAATTAAGGAAATTTTACAACAAAAATCCCAAAAATGAAGGAAAATTTCACAAAATTGAAAATTTGCAAAAATTGAACAAAACTTTTCGAAACATTTAAGAAAATTTCCCCAAAACTTAAAAAACTTTTCGAAAATTTCCTGAAAATGAAGGAAATTTTAGGAAAATTGAAGCAAATTACCGACAATGAAGGAAATTTTACAAAAAAGTAAAGCAAATTTAACAAAAATTAAAAAAATTGAAGAAAACTTTTAAAATGAAGAAAATTTTACGAAAATTGAATCAATTTTCACAAAAATGGAGCTTTTAAGAAAATTGAAGATTTCCGGAAGAAAAGATGCCATGGAATCTGACTTCATTTCAATTCGTTAGACCTTCATTTATTGGGTGGCCAAAATGGTACTTGGCACCCCAAAAAAATATGCAGGGGAGGCTTGGCCCTTGGTTCGCCAGGTTCTACAAAGTGCATATCTTTGTTATTTCAGAGTTTTAAACGCGACGTATAGTAAATTCACCAAATATTTTGTCAACATCATTGACGTTTTCAGTTCTCGTGGCCTTCACATCTTAAAATATAATCACGCCCTAATCAGATGCGACATTTTATTTGATTTTTTTCTTTCTAATTATCAGTTTTGAGTGGACGTGATCCATTGTTCATATTTTTGCAACAGTAATTATTACAAAATAGCAGGTTATCCTTCTTATCAGGTTATGATTTGTGAAAAAGTGTGGGGTGTAGGAACGTGCCCCCTTACTCCGCGACCCATTATGAATTAGTGTCAGTGCAGCAGTGTGTGTGTGTGTGTGTGGGGGGGGGGGTGGGGGTGTGTGTGTGTGTGGGGTTGTGTGTGGGGTGGGGACATGAACTCTTATGGGCTCCGGGAGGGCACTTCCCAAGTCATATGCATATGTCTTCCCCACCTCACGCCTGTCTGGGGAAAATTTTGAAACTTTAATCGGTCCAAAATTACTGGTGACCCATTTTTTCTTTTTCTAAATAAAAAACTTGGAAATTTTATAGATCATTAGTCTTGAAATCAGAAGGATTAAAACGACTAATAGATCATGATTAGCCAATTGTATACTGGTCATGAATCGGAATATATTCAATGGCTAAAATAATGAATAATGTTGAAAGCAAATAACCCCCCCCCCCCATGTCAAATACTTTCTTATGCCGCTGTCAATGTCAAATTCAGATTGTTAATGTCAATGTGAATGTCAAATTCAGATGTTAACAAAAGCCAAGAGAAAATACTTCTAAACACCAACTGACCAACTTTGTTATAACTAATAAGTATTTTTCATGTAAAGTAGGCTACAAGCCATTGGTATTTTATTTTTTGAAAAAACAAAAACATTTCAGGTAATTTTGCCTTGATCTGTTGATCAGGTAATTTCTTGCTCCACCCCCACCCTCCCCCTCCTTAACAAAGTTGTTTCGTGATGCCCCTGCACGTCAGTTTATGTCATGACAAATGTCCCGTTAAATAGTAAGTTTTGCACCACACGGCCCACTTCAAAGATGCCTACTACTGAAATGTGGGGTGGCTCGCACACTTTTTGAAAGGGCATTTTCCTTCTGAAAAGGGTACTTTTGAAACTTTGAGACGTGCCCCTGGTTCCGTCGTCTATGGCCAGCATTTCGGTGTCTATCTTTCGCTTTTTCATTATTTGAAGGTCTTGATTGATGGTCTAGTGTCAGTTCATTTTCGGCCGTGCTCTCCACATTTCATATGCTGCCTGCAGATGGTATTGGACACTGGGGTTTGTTTTGATTGGTCTCCGACTTCTTCGTTGGTAATAAAGTCACTCCAT
Organism: Chiridota heheva; assembly: GCA_020152595.1. Taxonomy (NCBI): domain Eukaryota; kingdom Metazoa; phylum Echinodermata; class Holothuroidea; order Apodida; family Chiridotidae; genus Chiridota; species Chiridota heheva. Next base: position 562,264 of record JAIGNY010003544.1, read on the forward strand.
TTTGATGCCCAAAAATTTCAAGTTTTACTCTATTTGATGCCCAAGATTTTCAAGTTCCTTTTCTTGGTTTAACGTAAATTTTCAGTTACTTCAAATCGTAACACTGTCTCTACTGTTCATAACACTTAGTTCTTCTAAGATCCACCATAAGTCTGAATTATCTGCTTTGCTTCAATGGTATCAAGAAGCAAGGGTGGATCCAGGGGTGATTTTTTTGGGGGCCAAAATTGGTTACACCAGATTGTTATTGAAATCACACGGTGGTTCCGTGGCGGCACTGCGCACGCGATATATGTTCCTAATGCTGTGGCTTCAAGGCTCCCACTTAATGGCCCTTGCTGGGGAAGGCGGCACTGCGCACGCGATATATGTGCCTAATGCTGTGGGTTTAAGGTTCCCACTTAATGGCCCTTGCTGGGGTCCAGGGACAAAGCCCTGGTAGGAGTCCATGGGGCGAAGCCCCTGAAGCTCTATGATTTGGGGCATTTTGTATAGGTCCAAAATCTTCCAGTTTGACAACATATTTTTAATTTTTATCATACTTTATGATGTGTAAATGTACAGGAAGTGCAGAGCAATTTTAAAGTGGGGCAGAGGAGAAGGAGGAAGGTGGGGCTAAAGAAGTAAATGGCGGACACAAAAGGCGCTATCACATTCATATTAAACCATGTACACTAACGTAAACAAAATCTCTTAAAATTTTCTTACAATTTTTGGGATATTCGCTTCATTTTCGGGAAAATACTTTCATTTTTTGGCCACTTTCCTTAAAATTTCGGTAAATTCTTTCTTAATGTAAATGAAAAGCTTCTTTCTTTTTTGTACAATTCTTTTTGATCATTCAGAAAATTTCATACACTTTTAAACAATTTTCTCAATTGTAAGGTAATTTTCTTCAATTTTCAGGAAATTTCCTTCATATTTAAGCAATTTCTTAGATTTGAAGAAAATTTTGGGAAAATTTGACCAAAATTTTTAATTATTTGACAAAAGTTTTATAAAATAACATAGAAAAATTGGAGAATATACCATTTTCCTAAACTCAAACTGTCAAACATGTATGATATACATACAAATCCCTGTCTACTTAAGGATGTTTTGTAAACTCTGGCTTGGCATACTATGTATAAATTATTTTTGGAGGGGGGGAGTGGGGGAGGGGATGCAGAAAGAAGCAATTTGGTTACCATTAAGACCATTTTCCTGAGGAGGGCCTAAAATGGTAGAAAAAGCAATGATAACTCCTTGAAAATCGGTAAATATTTGGTCAAAACAACCAGAAATTATTAATAAAGGGTCCTTTTAAATCTTTGGCTTAGACCTATGTTTTATGTCCTTTTTATTGCAATGTTTTCCTTACCCTATGTTTTCCATTCTTTTTTACTTTTAAGTTAGGGAGGCTATTGTTTTTGGAAAAAATGACAGACCTGTAAGCACACCTCAGTGCGAATATTCATTCTTTGCTTTCTTTTGGAACTACAAAATGTGACGGCATAAACGACAGCGAGACAGGGATATTATATTCAAGCAGCAATCATTGTTGAGCCAATCATGCACAGATATCAATAATGAAAGGATGTATGGATTACACAAACAGAGTGGTTATACAAGAAACAGAAAGTCAAAATCCACTAAGCACTAAGGGTGTCCAGTTTTTAGTGGTGACGAAGGTTAAGGATTTACGGTGGATATACATGGACGTAAAATCAATTCCTGTCAGCATCATGCAATTATTGGAAAAAGAAAATAGATTGTGCAAATTTCATTCTTTTATCAGCAAAATGATTGTATTCACAAAATTAAATTTGATCATATTATACAACTTATACCTAAGAGGTAATTTATGCCTACAAAGTAAATTATGCCTAGAAGGTAATTATCTGAATACACACATAGCTCTGAAATTAGGATGAAACTGAAAGCTTCCAAAAACCTAAATAATTTTATTTACATACTCTGGTGGTCAACTGCTAAGCTGAAGATTGTAAGACTGCATCTGTAATCCAGTTCCACACATTAGCTTAACCAAATTGAGCAAAATATGTCTTAATAGCTTCCAACATTAAAATATTGTTTTAATGATTGTAAATTTTTTTAAAAACATATGAAGCTTCTTCTAATCAATAATTATTCATACCAAATTTTGCTGTTCAAAATATAGACAGTGAACTGCTACCATCAAGACAAAGTATTAAGTTATGCTTTTGTGACTAAGTACATGTAAACTAATCACTGCTGACCATCTGCATTGTCCCTTCAAGCCTTATCTATTTTTCAATGAAATCTTACCTGCTTTAATCTATATCAAAAATCTATTTAACATATTTCATTTGAAATGTTTCTTCCAAAAATAAAATGCAGGCCGCAACAGCCTACCCCCCCCCCCCTCCCCCCTCCATAATTTGCAAAGTGGTATAGTAATTCATATGTATATCATATGTATAAGCTAAATAATGCCATATGAAGCGAAGGCTAGAGCTCAGCCCTGCCAGTAATCTAAGGTCTCCTACAGTCCTGATTAAATCAAATGACATGGTTATGATTTATGTTACAGAACTCCCACATAAGTTATCACTATAACAATAAATTTATATCAGAGCACAAGAAATCAGCATAAACGTTTTGGACAACATAAATGAAAAATACAGGTAGTTTTGTAACAAAGTGGAATTTCCATATTTAATTACAATTGATATCTTTCCGGCTGTACGGGATCGTATTCCCTATGTTATGTGTTTGCTGGTAACCAGCTAAGTTTCTTAGACTACATGAAAATTTGGTTCTCTGATATTCATATCTTTATCACACTTATATAATTTTTATCCCTTAAATGTTAACTTTTGTTACAACAAAGGGGTTAGAAGTTAAGTCTAAAAGTGTAAGATCAATCTTTGAATATATTTGACTAACAAGAAAATGTACAGTATTCTTAATTGCGATGTATGCATATAACCCATGACAACTTTATGTTTGCTTAAGCCCCTTAAAACACATCTTATGAAGAAGTTCACCTCCCTTACCTGTTCCAAAACTGAAGGTTTTTAATCTAAGTTGCTGATTTTGGTCCAAACTTCAAGATTTTTGGCCCTAATTTGAAAATTTGGTAGATTTTGTCCAAAATTGAGATTTTTGACCCAATCATTTGTGGTCCTAAATTAAAGATTTCTGGTCTATAATTGAAAAATTTTGATTTTAGGTCCAAACTGTAAGAGTCTAGGTCCAAAATTAACGATAATTTAGTTTATAGGAATAAAAATGACAACATCCCTGCTTTCGATAATTCATTTGATATTTCAATTTTATATTTATGGCTTTCAAACAAATGGGATGGAAAAGGGATTTTTAGGGGATAAGCTCCCAATAGCCCCCACCCCCTTAACACATACCACTGCTGCCATGACAAAAAACTTTAGAACCAAACAATACAGTTAATAAAAATGTGCTATTAAGGATACAGTTCTAATGCTTCTGCTATTTCAAAGTAAAGAAAACCTACATTTCTTTATTTTCTATAAGCAAGCAATCAAACTGCAAAACTAATGAAATACACATTAAATATAAAGATGAAAATTATTCTTCCAAAAAACTTATATCTGACTTAGTTTGGTATCATCAGTATTTTAATTTTATTTAAAAACAAAACCAATGCTCCACAACTGGGCAATGAACATCTAACTGGCCGCAGAGGCCCAAGACCAATGCTCATCCCTGGTGTATGTGCTGCAAGCAGATGAGAGTCAATAGCACTGATGATATTCATATGCGAAGCTTCAAAGGCACAAATCTGGCACTTCACGAATCACATTTTTTGGCAGATGAGGGTCATCAGCACTGATGATATCCATTAGTATAGCTTCAAAGGTAAGAATTGGGCACTCCTTTGCATGTACCTGTTGAAAAAAGTGCAGGTTTAAAGTAAAGCAATTTATCCATTAACCAATCCTTCACATAATTGATGTTATGTCCAAAGACAAAGTCTGTAAAGTATGGGTAAAGTACATCAGCAAACTCGATGATCAATCATTTGAGGCTTCAAATTGATAGAAAAATCAAATGAACTATATTGATGGAATATAAAGGAAATATTATTTAATGTAGAAAGCTTCCTGAAGAGTAACATACCAGATATAGAAATCAACTGTGGCATCTGAACTCTCAGCTCCTGTCCTCGACAGTAATTAGGGTCACACTAAATGCAATTTGACAAATGCTTTTCTTTAAGGTGAGGATTCTAAAAAAGAAGTGGGTAACATCAAATCTATCACAAACATGAGGCATTGCATCTTTTAACTTAAAATTAATCACCAAGTTGAAAGGGAATTCCTATAATCTTAAACTGTTGAACCTATAATTTATCATGCCATCAAATAAGAAAAAACGTTTGATTTAAGGAGAGTAAGTAATACCAACAACAAAATCTCTAAACATTTATCTGCAACAGTTTGAAAACTAAATGTACAGACTTTTGGAGCTTGTTGGAGGACACATACAGCTGGAGCCTCAAAAGAACATAGCACTGGATCTTTCAAAAGGTCATACTTCATGGGTTGGCACTAGCATTCATGTGAATTGACATATACAGTATCATTAATGAAAATGGAACTTTGCACATTAAAAATTTCAGGTGAGAATACCCTTCAATAAAATTTTGTGTTTTTATGGAGAAAATCAAAGGTCAAAGACTGGGTGATCTCCTACTTAATTCCATGGTGGTCTCATCATTTTAGGTTTGAAAAAGTTCATTAACTTTTCATCTCAAGGAGTAACAGTTGTTAAGATTATTCTGAGAGAGTTATATCACTAGCTGGGATTAATTTATATGATATGAAGTACTACAACAATCTAGTTTGACAATGAATAATTCTTGTATTATGTCCTATAGGTTTAGCATTATGGTCTCATCATTCCATGGTGGTTTTATCATTTTAGGTTTGAAAAAGTTCATTTAACAGTTTTTTATCTCCAGGTTATATAAGTTGATAAGACTATTCTTAAAGAGTTAAATTACGAGCTGGGATTAATTTATATGATATGAAATGCTAAGACAATCTAGTTTGACGATTAATATTTCTATTATTATGTCCTATAGGTTTAGCATTATGGTCTCATCCTTCCATGGTGGTCTCATCATTTTAGGTTTGAAAAAGTTCATTTAACTTTTCATCTCAAGGAGTAAGTTGATAAGACTATTCTTAAAGAGTTAAATTACTAGCTGGGATTAATTTATATGATATGAAATACTAAAACAAAATCTAGTTTGACGATAAATATTTCTATTATTATGTCCTATAGGTTTAGCATTATGGTCTCATCATTCCATGGTGGTCTCATCATTTTAGGTTTGAAAAACTTCATTTAACTTTTTATCTCAGGAGTAACAGTTGTTAATACTATCTGAAAGAGTTAAATCACCAGCTGGGATTAATTTGTATGATATGAAATACTAAGACACATTCTAGTTTGACGATTAATATTTCTTGTATTATGTCCTTTATGTTTAGCATTATGGTCTCATCATTCCATGATGGTTTCATCATTTCAAGTTCAAAAATCCTTTTAAGATCATTTTGAGAAAGTAAAATCACTGACTGATTATCTTTCATATATGACATACTTAGACAAAACGCAATATGGTAATAGCACTTCTGTTATTATGCCACATATGTTTATCATTTTGGTCTTATTGATCAATTTCATGGCAATCTCATCCTTCAAAGTTAATTAAAGATCATTTTAATTATTATCCAAAGGAATAATTGCTTTTATGACTATTCTGAAAAGGTGAATCACTAGCTGGTCTTCCTTCATATGATATGACAAACTTAGACATAGCCACTTAAGCCAATAGCACTTTTGGTATATATACCCCATATGTTTAGCATTATGGTCTCATCAATTTCATGGTGGTCTCATATTTTAAAGTTAATATAAATCCACATTTGTATTTATCCAAAGAAATGCTTGCTTTTAAGATCATTCTGAGAAAGCTAAATCACTAGCTGGTCTACTTTCATACATGATATGACATACAAAGACATACAGTAGCCCAGTATGGCAATAGCTCTTCTGGTATTATGCCCCGTATGTGCATCATTATGGTCTTATCAATTTTATGGTGGTCTCATCATTTTACTTTAATGGGGAGGGGGTCAAAGGGGAATTCCCAAATCCAGGGTCATAGGGGTCCAGGGTCATAGGGGACCCAGGTTCATAGGGGCCCAGGGTCTTAGGGGGCCCAGGGTCTTAGGGGGCCCAGGAGGCCCAGGGTCCCCGGGTCCTAGGGGGCAGGATCCTAGGGGGCCAGGGTTATATGGGGCCAAGATCATAGGGGGCTAAGGGTCCTAGTCCTAGGGGGATAAGGGTCTTAGGGGGCCCATGGTCATGGGAGCCCAGGGCCACAGGGGCCAGTCATAAAGATCCCAGAGTCATAGTGGACTTAGGGTCATAGGGAGCAGGGTCATAGGGGGTCCAGGGTCAAGGGGCCCAGGATCATAGGAGACCAGGGTCAAATCTGTACCCCATGTGTTGTTTTCCAGCAGCTTTAGCAGTAAAAATATGTTGTCAGAACAGGCCTACTGAGTGAGGTGATTATCTCACTATTATTGCCTATTAATTATTAAGGCCAAGGGTGCCAGCCCACTGGTCCGAAGGCCCAATAGTCTGAAGGTTCAATAGTCCGAAAGAAAAGGACCACTAGTCCAAATGTCTGATAGTCCAAAGGTGAATGGAAAGTCGGAAGGTTCGATAGTTCGAAGGCCCAATAGTCCAAAGGTTCGATGATAGTCCACTGAAGAGTCTGAAGGTTCAGTCGGAAGGCACACCCTAACATTTAAGTATAACCCTAACCTTTGGACTATTGGGTCTTCGGACTATCGAACCTTTGGACTATTGGGCCTTTTCTTTTGGGACTATTGTTGAACCATTAGACTTTTGGGACTTTTATTTCAGACTAGTGGGCAGACACCATGAATAAGCCTTGAAGGCCCTACACCATGCCCTATTTCTGTATCAGTGTCTAGGCCTAGCTATTAGTCGATCCCACAATACACTTTTTGATTTCTGCCACTGGTGGCGTGTACCACAGGTGTTCCTAACGTTATGGCAACCTATATGCTTACTATCTTTATATATATAGTAAGCATATAGGTTGCCATAACGTTAGGAACACCTGTGGCGTGTACGCAATCGACAGCATCTTCAACCGGGTGTCTTTTTAAGACGTCATAGCAGAGTAGACGCTTTTAGAACAATGACGTAATTTTTTGCATTATTCTCGTAATATTGAACAATGACAGAATGAACACTGGCGCGGCATGTAAACACACGTGGGTCTGTGGTCAATTGCGAGACGACTACGGGAGGTGAAGGCTGAACTTAGTGAATTAGTGTAAAACGGAAGTAATTATTCTTAATATTGAAAGCGATGATGAAAGAGTCAAGTTCGGGGTCCTTTTTGTACCAGAATGTTATAGATTTGGAATATGTTGTGATGTTTTCCAAAAAGTACCATCTAATATCTCTCGGATGATGGTACTTTCGATAGGGGGTCACCAGCGGTTTTGGTCTTTTTTTTTTTAGGCCGATGTGAAGAGGTGTCGTACATAAGCAATTTTAATAATTTCATTGACGCCGTCATGTCCCCCCCCTAACTCACTATAATAATTGTCCTCCCTTCCCATTCAATATTGGCTATTGTTACTGTTTTTCCTGGAAATTTACGTTAAGAAAGGAATACATTTAACATTGAAAGGAGGATAGGGGTTACAATTCTCGGCAAAATATTAAAGAAACATGGCACTATAACATATGAAGATCTCAAAAGCTGAAGTGTTCCAGCCGTTTTGTCCAAAATTGTAGGCCTAGGCCTACTCCCAATAAAAAATATATCCCATAATATTTCCTTCAACTTATGATGATCTGCAAGAATTTAAACTGCAGTCACAAATGCTAAATTAACCCTGCTAACGGTAGGTAAGGAAGTTTTGGCATTATACGGAACCCCCACCCAAATCCTATCACGGACCCACCCTTCTGAATCCCAAATTCTATCACCCCCCCCGAATCCCAAATCAGCCCCCCCCTCACCCAAATCACGAACTACCCTAAATATTAAAACCATATGTCACTGACCCCCATTCACCCCCACCCCGTGGGGTGGGGACTAATTATTAAGTATAAGGGCTAATTATTACGTATAGCCTAATCTTAGACCCCAGATAGTCTAGGCCATTCTACTTCCATTCAACAACTTGGAAGTTCCAAGCACTTGAATGACACCTGATGAAATCACTCCACCTATTCAGTGCTGTCATGCAAAATAAATGACACACTATCCATTGAATAGTACCTCAGACTCCATAACAAACGCTATTTAGAATTAGCTAGCAGTCATAGTTGTATAGTAAGCTTGCTGCCTATGGATACAACTAACCAGGGAGTTGTGGCCAACGCTAGTGTTACTGCTGTTAACGTGCGTGGGACGCGGGAAACAAACATTTAGATATTAAGAAAGTAAAAAGTTTCAGGTTATCCCGCGGAAAATTCACAAAAACTTTAATCAGGTGATGTATCACATGACGGTGTGCGCAGAATCATAGTGGCGTTTGCGTTATAATTTGCGACTTTAGTACGACATCACTCTGTGTAAGCTGCCGTAACAAGAAATGACGTCAAAAAGCCATACGGAGAAATGACGTCAAAATGACGTGATAAAAAGACACCCGATTGAAGATTATGTCGATTGCGGCGTGTACATGTGAGCCCGCAAATCAGTAAACAACAGCAATCACAATGTCAACACACAGAAACGGGTTAAAGGGAAAGAAATTACTGCCAAACGATGGTAAATGAATCCATCTGTTGTTTTTTTGTAAATTGTAGTATCCCTATGCCTAACTCACAGGTGTTCCTAGCGCTATGGCAACCTATATACTTAATATTTATATATATGTATTAAGTATATAGGTTGCAATAACGCTAGGAATCCCGCAATCGACAGAATCTTTAACTGGGTGTCTTTTTATGAAGTCATTTTGACGTCATTTCTCCTTATGGCTTTTTGACGTCATTTCTTGTTACGGTAGCTTACACAGAGTGATGTCATACTGAAGTCGCAAATTATAACGCAAACGCCATTATGATTCTGCGCACACCGTCATGTGATACATCACCTGATTAAAGTTTTTGTTAATTTCCCGCGGGATATCCTGAAACTTTTTACTTTGTTAATATCTAAATGTTTGTTTCCCGGGTCCCACGCACGTTAACAGCAGTAACACTAGCGTTGGCCAGTTAGTTGTATCCGTAGGCAGCAAGCTTACTATACAACTATGACTGATAGCTAATTCGAAATAGCGTTTGTTATGGAGTCTGAGGTACTATTAAATGGATAATGTGTCATTTATTTTGCATGACAGCACTGAATAGGTGGAGTGATTTCATCAGGTGTCATACAAGTGCTTTGGAACTTCCAAGTTGTTGAATGGAAGTAGAATGGCCTAGACTATCTGGTGTCGAAGATTAGGCTATACTTAATAATTAGCCCCTATATTTAATAATTAGTCCCCACCCCACGGGGTGGGGGTGAATAGGGGTGAATGGGGTCAGTGACATATGGTTTTGGTATTTAGGGTAGTTCGTGATTTGGGGTTCGTGATTTAGGTGAGGGGGAGCTGATTTGGGATTTGGGATGGGGTGATAGGATTTGGGATTCAGAAGGGGGTCTGTGATAGGATTTGGGTTGGGGGTACCGTATAATGCCAAAGCTTTTTTACCTACCGTTAACAGGGTTAATTTAGCATTTGTGACTGCAGTTTAAATTCTTGCAGATCCGGCATCAAAAGTTGAAGGAAATATTATGGGATACATTTTTTATTGGGAGTAGGCCTAGGCCTACAATTTTGGACAAAACGGCTGGAACACTTCAGCTTTTTGAGAACTTCATATGTTATAGTGCCATGTTTCTTTAATATTTTTCCGAGAATTGTAACCCCCTATCCTCCCTTTCAATGTTAAATGTATTCCTTTCTTAACGTAAATTTCCAGGAAAAACAGTAACAATAGCCAATGTTGAATGGGAAGAGGGGAGGACAATTATCATAGTGAGTTAGGAGAGGGGGACACTGACGGCGTCAATGAAATTATTAAAATGTCCTTATGTACAACACCTCTTCACATCGGCCTAAAAAAAAAAAAAAGACCAAAACCGCTGGTGACTCCCTATCGAAAGTACCATTATCCGAGAGATATTAGATGGTACTTTTTGGAAAACATCACAAAATATCCCAAATCTATAACATTCTGGTACAAAAAGGACCCCGAACTTGACTCTTTCATCATCGCTTTCAATATTGAGAATAATTAGTTCCGTTTTACACTATGAATTCACTAAGTTCAGCCTTCACCTCCCGTAGTCGTCTCGCAATTGACCACAGACCCACGTGTGTTTACAAGCCCCGCGAGTGTTCATTCTGTCATTGTTCAATATTAGGAGAATAATATAAAAAATTACGTCATTGTTCTAAAAGCGTCTACTCTGCTATGACGTCATAAAAAGACACCCAGTTGAAGATTCTGTCGATTGCAGGAATTCCTGTGGCCTAACTTACCTAACGTTAGGCCGAACTTGCGCCTAACAAAGTAAAACGTCAATGATTGATATATCTTTTCACAACGGAAAGACATAACCTACTAACACAGAAACATACGCGACAACCTCACAAAAATTGTGCAATGCCCTGCAGACAGTACAGCAACGTTGAGACGTAAATTTTAGCTTGTAAATTGTCCGACTGGCCATCATAACCATCACGTAGTGCTGTAGTGTAGTATACAGCCGAGCTATACTACGTAACCAAAATGTATCTCTTGTTGTACTGTATAACAAAATAATAAGAGCATGGTCTTAGGCCCATTTTGGGTGAAATGCTGGTTTCGTGTGAAGCTCACAAATTGCACTCGGTTGTACGCGTTCACTCGTTCTTATGAATAATTCATTTTTTTTTATTGACTGGCCTATCACATAGATGACCCTAAAGCGAGATTTTATATCTCGTCGGCTATACAGGCGACTTTAGTGCAGTCAGGCAGTGCAGTTAAAAAAATTAAAAGCAAGGTCGTCTAGTTGTTTTTTAATTAGGAACTCACCAAACTTCATCATGTTCAACATTTTCGTTTTAAAATACTACATTAATGCCCATTTCATTTCAAATGCTATCTTAGCTGCAATATTTTTAGTTCTACGAACATGTAGACCTTTCTGCACAGCCATCTTTCCAGTTGGTAATCAAGAGTTTCCTGAGTGCAAGCTATCATGGGTAAGTCGGATATAACGTTAGTACACCGTACTACCCGTAGCCTAAGTTAGGCCTACACCAATTCAGCTTAGGCACTATTGAAAATGTTTTTACTTCCGTTCGTTATATGTAGTTAACTATTTCTGAGAAATATCATTGAAAAAAAAAGTTTAAGACTTAAATTTTCTAGTTTAAAAGTATTTGAACTCTAATATAAAACAGTCTCTTTTTAATTTTGATTTTGAAATTTCGATAAGGTGTACACAGCACGAAATGTTTACTGGTAGAGCGTATTTGCCAAACACGCGATTTACTGCAATTAATCTCACTTTTATACAGGTACTTTTTAGTTTTTCAGAATTGTATTGGTAAGAAACATCGTTATTAAACTTTTTGTTATGGTTAAATACAATAGTACTCGTCAAACATTAACCAAAACCGTTTTAAAATTGTAGTTATTTCTATTGTATTCCTATGTACATGTAGGGCCCTACCAGTTGTGCGAAAATTTAGGAATGATCAAATCAACCAGAAAAAAGTATTCATGTAATACTTAAGGAATGGCCATTAATACAATGTCTACACGTTAATCAAAGGTTTCAATTGTGTAGTGAAATAATATTTTCATTGCAATTTTCTTTTTGTTCTCACAAAAGGATGAGTATTTTCTTTATTCTTTTGGTTTTATTTGTCCTGTTTTGAAACTTAGCTTTGATAATTTGCAACTTGTGGGCGTTTTGAAACTTGACTTTGACACATTTTAAATTTCCCAGCTTCTGAGATTGTCATGCTGTTGTTTAACAAAAAAGGAAATGCTGGTGTTTCCCTATATCACCTCCCACTAAACTGCAGGTTGATTTTTCGCTGACAACATTTTTTTTGTTCATATGATTTTATTAAATAGTTTTGGTAAAAAAAAAAAACTGTGCGAAAACAAATGAATAAAACACAAAGAAATGTTTTAATTATATAATTGTAACTTTATATGTATTATCCTAATTTTTTCCTCAAATAATGTAAAACATACTTGCTAAAATGTTATAGCCCCGATGGCAGTAAATTGAACTTTAAACGTACTTTGGAAAGTTCGTTAGACGATTTTTATGGAAAGAAAATAGTCTAAAATACTTTGATAAAAGTAACTAAAATTTCTTTAAAAACAGTTTTTGAAGATATGGATGGGCTTCAAACATCGATTCTAGTCATTGTGGGCGAAAAAAAAGAAGGTAAAATGGTTTCGTTTTCATAAAGATCTTAAAACTGAGATTTTTCTATACTTTTAACACCTTGCTTAAAACAGTACAGGGGGGTATAGGATTTTGTAGTACCCTCAGACGGCCAGCCATCACTAAACTGCTGTTATACTAACATGCCCTACATGGCTGGCATCAATCCGACGGTACTACAGGGTAGTACTAAGGTGTTCCTACAGTCCTAGTGTTATCGCAACATATACTTATTTACATATAACGTTATATATAACAAGGTAGGCCTAGATCACCTACCGCAACTTTCGAACCGTATTAGGCTTGGGCGATATTGAACATAATGCAATATCGATATATCGCCGGAAAAATATCGATAATATCGAAATATCGATATGCAAATTATAGGACGTCATACGTAAGCTGTATGTACTGTTCTGGGCAAGGTAATCTCGTCTCGGCTCAAAAAATGTCAAGTAAAACTTTTTGTACAATTTAACAGAAATCACTGCAAAATATATACATATGATCTTCAAATAAACACACATTATGTTTAAAAATGTTCTTTACATGGTTTCTATCTCAAAAGATCAATCACAGAAACTTTGAAAAAGTTTAGGCCTCGGCATATTCTTAAAAAAAAAAAAAAAAAAAAAAAAAAAAAGTTGTGGAATTGGTATTAGGCCTACACTGTATGCCCTACAAAAATCGGCTCCAATTCTTCTTAAAATTTTATAACTCACTTACTTCTTATGAAAGTTGTACTAAAGAGGCATTATTTTGGTAGCATTATATGGACTTCTAGAAATTCAGAAGTCCATATATGATGCATATTATTGAATTTCTAGTCTGCTTCTATCATCGCACGAGTGTTGTCACCAAGAAGAAACAGTGGTAGATGGTATGTGTGTACATAGTAAAGCACTGTACAGTAGTGACACTGTGTGTATGTAGTTACTGCACTGTACATTATCTGATCGATCTGGCAAGACCAGTTTGTCACTTTTACTTTAGACTTTCTGAACGAACAAAATAGTGAGAAAAACCTCATAATTTTGTCAGTAATTTGTCAATTAATGACTGATTGATTTAAAAATTCAGATTCAGTATTCCCTTTGAGGAAACTTAACACGATGTTTGAGGATTCAACATCTTATGATTTGTGTTGTCTGAACATCGTAAGCCATCAAGTATAAAGTTGAAGTATTGCGCAATGCCTCTGTACTCCACGAGTCAAGTGGTTTTTGTTCATGGAAGGATTTTTGGGTAATTGTTATCACAATATCAATGTTTTAATAAAGTTTGATCATAACTGACTGCCTGAAACTTTGATATAAATGAAATTTATTAACTTTTGTGGCTGCTTAATAAAAAATACTTGGATGTTTGATAGTCATGTTTAGTTTTGTAATACTTCATGTGTTGTGTATTATTGAAAAAACATAATATCGATATGACGATACGACCCTTGAACTCAATATCGGCCATATCGATATAGGTCAATATCGAAATATATCGAAATATCGATATATCGCCCAAGCCTAAACCGTATGTGAAAATTCCTTTTTTTCACCACTTGCAAATCCTAATTACATTTTTTACTCAACTCACATTTGTCGGAGACTCCCTTCTTTATTTACAGTATTTGTTATTTTTTTTCCAATAAGGTGTACAATCGATGAAGTTTCTACCCCATTACAGTGTAAATGCTCGACAATTTGCTGAAAACCAAAGAGATGTAATGGGGTAGAAAATTCATAATTTGTACATTTCATTGGAAAAAATAAAAAATATTGTGGCTTGTAAACGAAGAAGGGAGACTCCGGCAAATGTGAGTTGATTAAAAATATGTAATTAAGATTCGCGAGTGGTCAAAAAAAGGAATTCTCATATACGGTTCGAAATTTCGGTAGGAGGTGACCTATCTGTTATATATATATGTTATAAGTATATAGGTTGCCATAATGCTAGGAATACCTGTGTCGTAGGCTACATGTCTATACGTGAACAGCAACAAATTTATTAGACTATCGGTACAGTATGTGGACCAGTTGAACGAAAAGACCAGTTCCAAGGAAAACATTCACAAAAATTCAGTGTTCAAAGAAAAATTACTGATGTTACCGAAAATTTGTAAAATCTATTGTTTTTCACCTATAGCAAGCATCGATATTGTTTTCATTGAACTGTAAGAAATTGTAATGCTATTTGTGAGGGTGATTTTCCTAGCCATACTACCATGTTGTCTGTTTACTCATAACTACTCAGAAACTTAGAAAATAATCAAATATTTATTTTTTGCATACAGTTTTTCTTTATAACAGGAAGAACTGCAAGTATGTTTTCTGTCTAACAGTGCAATTTTGATTTAATTTTGATATAATGCCAAGATTTTATTGTAAGTTTAAAAATTGCAGTCATGAGACTACTGTTAGTTCCACTAAAATTTTAAGTTCCAAAATGTGTAAAATGGAATGTTATGTAGTGCTCATGGAGCATGATGTAATTTGTTGTTACATACACTATTATTCTAGTCTTACCTTAAGGCATTAAGGGCAAATTGACTTACTTGGGGAAATACATGTTAAGCGCTATCTACGAAGCCTACAAGTTATGCAAAAATATTGGTGATCAACGAAAATTTTGGCACTCTTTTGATCCAGATTGAAAGAAAATAACATAAAAGGCCTTGAATATACAAAATTTGTACGTGGAAAATGTAATTGTAAATTGCTCTGCAAACCTAAAAAGTAAAATTATGAAATGAAACTAGGAATTATGGAATAGAAAATACATTTTCTTTGGAACTGGTCCACACACTGTAGCGTAGTTAGTAAAGTAAATATTAAAGGTCATAGTCTTATTTGAGCGGATTATGCCTAACAATAAACTTCTAATGTTAAGTTCTAGCGATGTAACATTTTGTTGCATGCATTTAAAGTTTGTATGAATACCACACTTTTGATAGGCTTACTGCCCCAGTCACTTTTCAACATGAATATTATTCAACATGAAATTAATTCCTAAAGTGACCAAGAATATTATCACTCAGCATTTTTCCTCAATTTGTTTCTTAGATCTGTAGATGCTCCTTTTTTCTATGAATCCACATACAAAATCTTAAGAATAATTCTTTACAGTTAACAATACCATCAGTTGTTTTAAATGATTTTCAAAAAAACAACAATAACAAATTGAACTTAATCATTAAATTACAATGAAAATGACTGCACTGGAAATTCTACATAAAACTTGGTGCAATGTTAATTATATGTAGTAAAATCATAGATATCTTGCAATATAATTCTTAAAATAATTGCAAATTTTAAGATTATTGGTGAAGCTTAAAAAATGTATTTGTTAAATTATAAGTGAAAATTTTCTTGTTAAATTTTTGTGTTGAATTTTCAGTCTAAGAATGAAAAATAATTCCAATTAATAATCTATGAAATGCAAAATAAACTCTGTAAAACTATGTGGCATTTAACACTAGGATTTTTCCATATAAGCTGTCTAAAATTGTATACCAGACAACATTTAAGACTGCAAAACCAGTAATGTTTTTCGTGGCATGTCACATGGTCAGTGCATGTCACACAGTCCTCGGCGTTAGATTGGTACAGGAATTGAATGAACTGGAAATGAAAGTCAGGAATTGAAAATGGTAGTCATGAATGTATGGAACACCAAAAGGACCACCAAATATGTTTGCAAAGCGTATCTTCGGAAACAATGTGGTCGCAGAATATAGGTTCGGAAAACTAAAATGCTTGCAAAACTAACATTCAGAAACAATGTGGTTGCAGAATATATGTTCAGAAAACTAATATGCTCGCAAAATATATGTTTGCAATCATAAATGTTCTAAACATGCATGTCGGAAACAAATAAGTTTGGTAAATATATCTTCTCAATTTTAAATGGTTGCAAAAGATATGTTCGCAATTTGTATGCTTGCTAAAGATACATTTGTAATATAAACCTTCATAATATATACCTGCACTTGAAATATGTTTGTAATTTGTATGCTCGCAAAAGATAGTTCATCGCGAAATGTGCTCGGAAACAATGGCGTATGCATATTCATTTGTCAATGATAAGTGAAATCCTGTGGTCGTCTGTTAGGTTTCTCCAGTATAATCTTGGAGTTATTGACCATTTAATGTCATGAGAAACCTGGACCAATTAGCCTCTATTTACGGAATGTTAAAAATGAAATTAGATATAAAATAGGTATTAAAAATACAGTCTGATTTAAAAAATAAAGTCTGAATTTTAGTCGTGTCTACACAAAAGACACCAAACTTTAAACTTAAATATCTCCTCAATGAAGATTTTTGAACTCTTTTTTTGCCATTTTTGTTTCTATTGAGCATCTTCTGTCATATATCATGGACTTGTTTAACCCCTGAACTAATTATTTAACAAGGGCGACAGAGCATTCAAAATATGGTGGGGGGGGGGGGAGGGAGTGGAGCCGTGGAGGTGCTTGTGGTTCGAAGGGCAAAACCATAGTGGGGGCCAGGGGAAAATTCCCCTGGAAGCTCTGCGGTTTTGGCATTCCTCAAGGTTACAATCATGTCTGAAAACGCAGTCAACTTGCTTCAACTAGCAAATTTGTTTTGATGTAGTGCTACCCCAAAATATGATAAATTGTTTACATTTTAGAACATACTTTTGGGAGCTAAGCTTAAGCCCCCTTCCCCCCTTCCTTATCAGTCCCACCAAGCCTCAGTCAAAGTTTATTGGAAAATCAACAATTTTGTAGGATTTCTGGCTAGAAGGCATTTTTGTTTAAATAAAATATATATTAATTTGAGTTTGTTGGTTCATCATACTCCCCCCCCCCCCTTCCCATCTCTCTCACAGTCTACTAACACACCTGGAGGAGTTGGAAGCTAAAACCAAGTAAAGGCCCCATTTGAATGGCTGCTCTGGGCCCAGATGTCCCTTACTATGTCACTGGACAAGAGGCTTAAAGTGAGGGGGAGGCTTAAAAAGAGGGGGGAGGCTTAAAAAGAGGGGGGAGGCTTAAAAAGAGGGGGGAGGCAAAGGAGTCATCGGTCAACGTTGAACCAATTTTCCTTGATTTTTGTGTTGCGGTGCCAGGGGCGTAATTAGACTTTGAGCATGGAGGGAGGGGGGGGGGGTGCCGGTGTACCACAAACTTGCCCGAAGGAAATTTGCACTTGCCTGACTTGTCTATAAATGGTATGTTTCTACAATCACATAATATAGAACAGGCCCCCACTCCCACCCCACAATCAGTGACATCACCAGACATTTTTGCTGTGGCAGAGTACTCGAGCACCAAATGTGGCAATGTAAAAACAGAATGATGCTTTAAAATGGGCCAAGATCATCGGGGTCAGGATTTTACTCGTATAGCCATGAAGATAACAACAAAACTATTGTATTTTTTAAAACATTTTTAAAATAGTTTGTTTTACAATTTTTCCTCAGAATTAAAGTCAAAATTGGAATTGCTCTACAAACATTTTTTTTTTAGGGGGTGTAACACACCCCACAACCTGCCTGTTGCCTCTATACAGATTTGATGATACTTACCTGTCATCCTCGCCCCACCAAAATATTCTAGTTTTACGTCACTGCTGGGGGAACTTTTGTAGCACAATTTAGTCAAGACCTGAAAATGCATGTGTATCTCCATGGTTGGACTGGCCATTGCTCCGAAGGCCTCTCCCCTCCCTCTACAATAGGCTCCCTGGGCCATCTCCAGCTATATGATGGCACCAAAAATCAGGCCTCGTAAGGGTCTGCGTCACAAAGGCTTTATGTGACCATAACCCGACCGACGGTAGACCAGTCGCGGACGGAGCCCGACCCAAAAATAGCACAGAATTGCTTGTTGAATCAATGTCAACACAAGAAACACGTGTTCATGCATTCACTCTTAGTTTGCACACACTGAATGCACTGTACAATGCGTGTGAGCTTTCTGTGTTCATCTCGGTATGAATGGGGATTAACTCCGCGAAAGTTAAGTCGTACGACCGGGCCATAAAGCCTTTATGACACGAACCCTAAAGCATCCCAGTTCGAATATGCTACATATTAGGAGGCCTCAATTATACACAGCTTTGCGGTCACCATTCCTGTCTCCATGATACATTTTTTATTTATTCCCATAGGGGCCTACACGAAAATTAACCCATTCTTATTTGCACTCTCTGCTTTATTTTCGTGTAGCAACACCAACGTTCCTGTTGCATTACATACTCTAGCTGTTACCAGTGATCAGCTGAAAAAATACCCCCAAGGTTGAACAAGCCAAACACTCAGTACATGTCCTTGGAAAGGAGGATAACCCCGCAAGGCCACACCTTCAGAACAAATGACTCATACATATGCATACGCCACTGTTTGCGAACTCACTTTGCAAAATACTTTGCAATGAACATTTCTTAACCAAGCTTACGCCAAAAGGCTCACGAAATACGTTTGTAAACTGTGAGCATAACTGTAGCGAAGGTAGTGATAGCAAGCAAATGTATTGCGAACTTACAAATTGCGAAATTACCTTTTTTACGAAGATGTTGTAAGCCGAGCATATTTGATTCCCGAACGTATATTTTACGAACATAATGATTTCCGAAAATAGATTTTGCGAGCTTAATAGTTTTTGAACATATTTAATTTAATGCTCATATAATTTTCCCACAGAAAGATCAAACTAAGTGTGCTTAGGCATCCGTCAGTATGGTTGACATTATGATTGTTGGATGGCCAGCCATTGCTAACGGCAGCCATACTAACATGGCTGGCATCAGACTGACTGTACTATGGGGAGTACTGGGCCTAATATGCTATACACATAAAATGGCAACCATACAGGGTCATTAGTGTAAATAATTATCTCTTTTCTTTCTTCTATGCCACAATGTCACACTTGTACACAATGATATAAATATAGAAAACTTTAAAACATTAGCTAAGTCAGAAACAAAAATTAGTTTCTTTTATTTTCCTATGCCACAACGCCACACTTGAACTCAATGGTATAAGTATAGGAAACTGAAAAATAAACGAAGTCTGAAACGAAAATTATTCTCTTCAGTTTTTTTCTCCAATGTCACACTTGTCCACAATACCCCATGGATTCCCAAAATACCCACCAGTAATTTACAGGTTCAAAACCCCAGGAATTCCCAAATTCCCAAGTCAAACGGCTGGGCCCCCAGCTTCGAAGCCACCCCCCCTCCCACCCCCAGGAGTTCCCAAAATACCCACCAGGGATTCACAGCTTCAAAACCTCCAGGAATTTCCAAGTCCAACCCCCAGCTTCAGAACTCACACCCCCAGGAATTCTAAAGCTCAAAATATCCCCTGGAATTTCCAGCTTTGGACCCCTTCCCCTATGAATTCCCAAATACCCACCAGGGATTTACAGCTTCAAAACCCCAGGAATCCCAAGTCAAACCCGACCCCCATATGAGGATTTCCCAGGGTTATGGATATTTCCCAGGAATTCTCTGCAGCTTCGGAACCCCCAGGAATTCCCTGCAGTTGGAACCTTCAAGAATTTCCAGCTTCAGAACCTGCATTCCCCTTACAGGAATTCTCAAGCTTCAAAACACCCAGGAATTCCCAAGTCTAACCCCCCCAGCTTCGGAACCCGCAACCCCAGGAATACTGAAGCTCAAAATACCCCCATGAATTCCCAGCTTTGGAACCACACCCCCATGAATTCCTAAAATACCCACCAGGAATTCACAGTTTCAAAAGCAACCCCCCAGCTTCAGAACCCACACCCCTAAGAATTCTGAAGCTCAAAATACGCCTAGGAATTCTAAAGTTCAAAATATCCCCAGAAATTTTTCCAGCTTCGGACCTCCCCCTCCCATGAATTCCAAAAAAAAAAACCCCCTCCCCATGAATTCCAAAAATATCCCCCTCCCCATGAATCCAAAAATACCCACCAGGAATTCACAGCTTCAAAACCCCTAAGGAATTCCCAAGTGCAAACCACCTCCATCCCCCACTCCCACCTGAGGAATTCCCAGGGTTATGGATATTTTCTGGAAGGAACTGCAGAATACAGGGGGGGCCATGGATGTTACTGGTTCGGAAGGTAGGAAATCCAGGGGTGTTAATACTGGTTCTGGAGGTGGGAAATCAAGAAGGAGTTGAGGCTTTCAAATCCGGGGGGAAGGGGATTGAGAAAAATCCAGGGGGTTGAACCTGTTGAGGATATCCAAGGCCTGGGCCGGGAATCAAAGAAAACTATTACTACACAACACTATCAACAGAATAAACACTCACCGAAGTTTTAACAAAGCCTAGCCTATCCTAACATGGTAAATGGTAAAACTTCATTATGAATATGAAGTAAACTGGCCTAAAGTTACTGTCTGCTACCTTTAAGAATAATATTAGGTTCATTCTAACGTTTTAGATGGGAATAATACATTTTATGTACATTTGTTGTAAACACCACATCCACATCCGGTTACTGAACAATGGAACATTTATGATGATTTGACTCAGTAACATTATATTCGTTTACCGTTGTTGAACTTGTTGACCTAACTTACACATTAGTTGTTTAGTATGTGAGTTACTTATCACAGGAGAATCATTACAAACAAACAGAATCCAAGCCGTCAATGTACTACCAGTAGAAAAATTAGGCAAACCGGGCTCATTTAGTTTATTGCTGCATCGTAAGGATGAAATTCTAACAGGATCCGACTTCTGTATAGCCTAGTGTTAAAGTGTGACAACGTATGCTGTGTCACAAAATGAATTACTGATTTCACTTGGTCTTAAATGTGGCCTCATATATAAAATTGTATTGATTTGTTTACCTAAGATTAATTATATTCTCTTTACAGGGAGAGGGGAATATATTCTTCTTCCTGTTGTGCACCCTAATTGTCAAAAACAGGAGGGACACTTCAATTAAGAAATATATTGGAAATATCTTCTTATTCAGCAAAGTAGCCAATACAGTTCTATTTTTCCAGACTGATCCTCGTCTCATGCTTCTCTATCTTGTAGCATGCTTATGTAAGTATTGATCTTTTCCTATTCTTATTAGCCTTCAGGAGTTTGAAATAAATGGATGATATGAGGTTCTGGTAAATTAGATATTTACTTGAAAGATTGGAGATTTTTTCCCATCTCATGAAACTCATAAATGTTCATGGTCAGCTACAAGTTTGGAAAATTTCATTAAGTTTTAAGTTTACAAGAAATTGCATTGAATTTTAATTCATTATATTTTAAAGAAGCATATTTAACTTCAAGTTTGTTTAGGCTGACCAGAGTGTTTGTATACCTTTTCAACACTACATGTGCAAAATGGAAGAAATACAGCTCAAAATATTTATATGATTCTTCAAATATCTGTCCTAAATTTATTACGTTACGTTACGCGATCTCATTTAAAATGTTATTTGTACCATTTACCAAAGGTAACACTTTTGCTGTCCTTCTTTCGGTATAGTGGGACCGACATGGTGGAATGACCTACTAGATAATATTAAACTTGCTCAGTCGATAAATGTTTTTAAGCGTCATTTGAAGACTTACCTTTTCAATCAATTTTAGTGGTATCTTCCTGTTTTGTTTGTTCTGTATGTGTTGACCGGTTGCGCTGGGGGAGCAGCTGTCATTCTTGTTTTGTCTTTGTCTTGATGTTTTATTTGTAAAGCGCCACTGAAGATTGCCAGATCGAGGTGTGCGCTATATAAATTTATGGATTAGGATTATTTAGAGAGATGCAGTGGCTCAGTGCTTAGGAGTCATGCTCATATTCAAAAGGTACCGGGTCCAATTCCCGTCGTGAGCACTGCATTGTGTCCATGAGCCAGACACTTTACTCTACTTGCTTCAGCTTTCAAATGAGTTTAAATCTGTGATGGACTGGCATCTTGTCCAGGAAGAGTCATGTACTCTCTTCCGCTTGCACTATTGATACTGGGGATTAGTACCGGCTCTATGAGCTTAATGGTTCGGATGGATTTGACTTCAGTTTTTTCTTCAGCCTTTTCATACATCACAAATTTGTACCGGTTTATTAAGACCACCCCCTCTCTACTTTGTTTTTGTTTTACCTATGCACCTCCTCTCTCGATCACAGCTTTCTGGCTTTTGTTCTTGAATTTCTCTCATTCTTTGGTCTCTTTCCTTACTACCTCTAAAATGATCTGATTCAGGCACAATTTGACCTTTGTTGTCGTGGTGCCGTTAAGACCTCATCAAACAAACAAACAAACAAACCAACAAAAAACAATTAGTTACAAATTGGTCAGTGATTTTTGTGTAATTTTAGTTGCAATTTACATTTGAGATTTTCATTAAAATTTTGATTCCTGCAGTTAATATTGATTTGTTTTCATGTTTTTTCCTTATACAGTTGTTTTGGTGCTTTTTCCTGAACCAGTTTATACAGGCCCAATTAATGTCACCTACTTCAACAATAACACACTTGAAGTAAGTATACCTGATTATTGCTCTTCTCTTTAGGTAAAATTGTTTCACTGTTTGTATTGTAGAAAAAGGATTACTAAAGATTTTATTTTGATAATACTTAATCTTGTGTTCTGATATGCTTTTTCTTTCTTCTCGTTTTTCCTTCCGATCCTCCTTTTATTCAAATGATAATGATATTGATTAATTTATATAATGTTTTATGTACCAATCATATTCAAAAATGCTTTACAATGAAAACAATAAATGAAACTACCCCTCACCCCATAAAATGCTGATGAAAAATAACTAAATTAACTATTGAAATAAGCTTTAAAAAGATGAGTTTTAAGAACATTTAGAAACATGGATCGATTTTCGGTTTGTCTGATTCTAACTGGTAGTTCATTCCACCAAAGTGGGCCCATCCTATAAAATGCCCTCCCACCGAGTGTTGTGTGCTTTATGGTTGGTACATAATGCCAAACAGCATTTCTATTATGAAGATTATATTTGGAGTGTTTAGAAAATATGAGTTCTTGAAGATAGTTTGGTGATTTACGGTGAATACATTTAAAAACAAACACTCAAATCTTAAATTCTCAAGAGTAATTAGGAACCAATGTAGGGGAATAGAGAATGGGAGTTAACGGAATATGATATTAAAATAGTTTTTCCACCACTTTATGTTTCAATAAATTTTCTCTATCATATTTGAAAAGATGAAAATCCATAGGACTTTCCTGTAATATGAGATGCATTCCAGCGGCATGAAAATCTCAATACAATTCTTATTAACTTACATGTACATGCATGGCTATTTAATCTAAGCAAATGTGATAAGTGAGATCCTCTGAAAAAAAGGGATGCACATCACACAATAAGACCAACCAGGTTGGTCAATATTTTACCCTAGTGTTTGATATTTGTGATACATGCTGTGTCACAAAATTAAAAAATGAATTTGATTTGTTTAGGTATCTGGATACTACTAAGTCTTTCTGAAAATTTGAAGACAGTTTTACTTTTAATTCAAATGTTTTACGGGAAAGCATTCACACAGTAGTGCTGTCATGACATGTTGATTATCACAATATTGCGATATCTCTTTTCCACGACATGAAATATGCCTCTCGCGACATATCGTGATACCAAAAACTAATACTCAAGTAAAGAAATTTTCACACAACTAAGCTAGGCTACTTCGTTCATTACAATTTTAACATTACGGTATTACAGTCAATTTAAAAGTCAAGTTTAGGCCATTAAAAATGTGCAAAAATAGCGTGAAACATATAAAAAAAAAACATTAAAAATTGTGGTCCGTCACCCCACACTGGCACATTCCAATGTGAGTTCGTAAAAAGAACCAAAAAATTGGCCCAGAACATTCCTCTCGGGCTCACTTTGATGATTCATGGTCATGTTGACTGAATTACCAAACACGTGCATGATGCGTGATAAACGTAATAGTCACACGATCGTGTCGTCTGCTAGATCTGCAAATCATTTCTTCTTGCGTTCATCATAAAAGAAGTAACATTAGTGGTATTAGCAATTTGTGTTGTGAGTCAGTTTTCTTGAAAAGTATCGCCATATACCAATATATCGCGATATTTTTCTCCATGATATTCAATACGTAATAGAGCCATATCGTGACAGCACTATTACACAGTAGTATTAATTAATATCATTTAAAGATGCTTCACACAATTTTTTCAATGACAGGAGGAGTTGGAAGAGAATCCCCACACCACATGGCTGGTGGAATTCTATGCAAATTGGTCATCAGAATGTCAGGGCCTGTCCAAACCTTTTGCTGAGTTATCATATCAGTAAGAAACTTATTTTTGTATCTTAAAGATGTGAAGCATACACTCCTCATAAGGATGTTGTACTGTAAGTGTTCAAAACTGTATGATTTTGAACTTATGTAATGTAAGATTACTACTTGTTGGGATTTACACAAATGCTGTTGTCAAAGATTTTTATATGGTTCAGGATTATGATACGACAACGACAAAGAGTAAACACACAATTACAATGACGGGGCCGTCGCCTGCGTATTCGGTTATGATAGTAAGAATGCTATTACAAAAAGCTTAATACGACCCGGACAAGAACACAGGTACGACGTACGGACAGACATAACATCGACAACCAAGTCAGTGTCCACGGCCTTTGATAACCAGTTGTGGTGCACTGGCGGAGATTATGATAGAGTTTATGACGCTTTTGATATCATTGATGATTTGATGTATTTTGTTTACACGATAAGGTTAGGGGTTAACAAACTTGGGTGAGCACATTGCTCCACAAAAATGTAAAATTGCTATTTCTTTTTCATCTATTATCATCTGAAAAATACTTTAATATTGATTTTGCTGTAATGGGCATTAGTACTTTTGATATTTAAATATGTTGTTATGCTTAATCTTGTTTTGTACATATTTCATGTTTGCATTTCTTGTAATAAAAAAGTATGGCTTAAAGGAGACATCAAGTATGGCTTAAAGGAGACATAAAGTCTGATACAATCATTATTCATATGATAGAGGATACAAATCTTAAGAAAATCTTATTTCTATCTCAAGTTATTAATGTTTGAAGTTGACACATGGAAGCTGCCATTTTGTTCAATTCTGTATTAAAATATTGTGCATGATGACATAATTTCCCGATAGGGACAAAAGGAATTTAATGTATTTCTTTATTAATGTGATTAAAGTCTGTATTCCAAAATAATGTGACACAAAGTTTTATCAGCATGTTTTGATAATTTCATGTGTACACAAGAATTTCCTGGACCCTTACATAAGAAAAACAATTTTTCATCAGCTAGAAAACTTGAGGTAGATTATAAAGAAATACAAAGCATTCCAACATCCTGCTGGGCTTGAAGACATCATAATCTGCATGTTTGAAATCAAAATGACAGCTCCCATGGTACTATTAAGCAGTAGTATTAAAGTGTTTAATAATTACAAAAGATGTGTTAGATTGCTTTGGGAGTTATGAAACTTGGTCAGTACATTTTTTATTTTCAATTCTATCATATGAAATAAGGATTGTTGGACTTTATGTCTCCTTTACTTAAAAGTTCTTGAAATTGAAATCAATATTACATTTGATTTAAAGAGGAAATATTAAGAAAGTTGCTTGATCCATTAACAATAAATCTGATCGATCATACTAGCAGAGTCGGAATTAATTATAAACTTTTCAACGGTTCTGAATAAAGTTATCCAAAAATTTACCACGAAAAATTGTGACAGAAATGATATCAATGTAATAAAAATATCTTTATAGGCTTCCCTCTTTGTGCAATTTAATGTACTTTTCATCACACAATTACATGGGGGCCTTTTTTTAGAGCACATATTTACCACATATAAGTTCTGTTGTTAACTCAAGAAATTAAAAAAATTGTGGCATGTTTTTTTTTGTCTTTGTGCAAATTCCCGATTTTTCTGCAGAACCAATTGTCCAGGTCTGCATACTAGTAATGTCACTTCTGCGGGAGGTAATTAATTGGCTTGTCGATGCATGGTCGGTGATTGTGTAAACATTTCGACCAATCAGAAATGTTGGATTATATTGTATGTCTGTCTGATCTTCATGTTATGCATGTTAAAACGATTTCTGGCCTTTAAATGCCATTAAAACTTTTGTGCTGATATATTTAGAAATCTTGTTTTTTTTACTAGAGTCACAAGGCTATGAAAAGACACTTTTATTGAAGGCAAGCTTAGAATTGTATGTGAAACTTAACTTTTGTGTCACATTTCTCTTCAAATATTGGCCAACAAAGATAAAATGCTTCGAAATGTCTGTGTTTTTCTATGATTCTCAAACTACAACATCATTTTAGAAATACCATACCTGTGAACAATCATATCAAGTATTGAGTACGATTCTCAATATTCATGTTTAGATGAGATATTAAAGAAATATTCCCATGGTTTTTTGTACAATTTTATTTGAACGAGCCTACTTCTGGAGCCAATTTGGTACAAAAATCAGGCTAGATATCATATTCCGTTCAGGAGATGTATTGATTTTTAAGATTTCCCAATTGCATTTGAAAGTTTTTGTACAGTATGATGAATTTGTGTTTGGTGATGTCATAGAGGCAATTCCATTGCAAATGTTTATGTATTTCTTTGGTTGTTTCTGAATGATTAGAAACAATTTTCCAAAAGTTATTGAAGTAGGGTTATATTTGGCAATGCATATAATTACCTAACTTTCATCAATTTGTTTTTCTAGCAAGTTTTACTAATAAAAAAGGATGATAGATTTTAATGAAAAACATCAACTTTGTGGGAGAATGTGTTGCCGTTTATGTCATACTGAGCCTTTTCCTATTTGTTTATTGGCATTTTTTGTGAACCTTAAAATTTAAATGTCTTCTGGTAGGAACAAGATATGAACTGATTTTTGTACTAAATTGTTTCTAAAAAATTCTTTTATGAAAGCTTATGATAAAACATGGGAATATTTCTTTAAAACATGGAAATATTCCTTTAAAAACATGGGAATATTCTTTAATTAATCCAGAATTCTTGGTTTATTTCTATCTTGCTTTAGTTATTCCCATGCTAATTTCAAATTTGGAAAAGTAGATGCTGGAAAATACCCAGAAATAGCCAGAAAGTGAGTTTGATTATATTCTTTAAGCAGTATTTTTAAGAAGAAAGTTCATTTGATTGAGAATATAATTACCAAGCTATATTTGTATTTTTTGCATTCATGTAGATATTATTAAGAGATGAGAGAAAATCATAAAAGCAAATAGAACAATATTTTGTGGCATTAGGTTTGGCGGGAAAAATTTCACATTTGTAATATGCAGGCTTAAATATTGAAGGAATTTATATACAGTACCTCTTCCAGACTTGTAGTACTTAAGTCTGTACACGTACTTGAGTACATTTTTGTGTACACTCATGAATGTTGGACTCATACTCGTGGCCTATGGACTCATACTTGTACTCGTGCTTTTTTAGTTGTACTCAAGTATGAGTACATGTTATTTTTTATTAGTAAAATATGATTTTATATAATTCTACAACTGCTTTTAACATAGGCTATGTTAGTAAATTCCATCATTTCCTTTACCCTGAGAACAGTCTAAAGTTAATCAGAAAATGCTTACCTGTTTCTATCATCATTGTGACACTGAATCAGGAAATCACCTTTGTCATCATCACCACCATCACCATTACCACTGTTCACCACCATCATTGTCATTATTGATGACCGTCGTTGTCATCATCATCATTTGCACTATTATCACCAAATCTTAATTTATTTTATTGTATTGTTCATCTTTTTATTATTATCACTTATTCAGCACTGCTAAAGCTAACTATCTTATGTAACATTAATGATTACACATAATTGCTTGCACTCATGTTTAATTTTTTGTACTCGTATTCATGGCCATGTACTCATACTCAGCAAACTGAAATTTGATGTACTCGTACTCATGGCCATGTACTCGTACTCGGATAAATGTACTTCACACTATAAGTCTGTCCTCAGAAAAGTGAAATCCATGATATAGCCATGAAGGCTCGTCAGACCGGTGCTTATCCCCAGTTTCTTTGGTGTAAGCGGATGAAAGCACACCCCTGGACAGGATGCCAGTCCATCGCACATCAAATCCACAGAAATTCTGTTACTCATTTAAAAGCTGAATGGACTAAGTGGGAAAAGGGTGTAGCTTTAAAATGAAGAATATTTTGTCATCAATCATTTTTTACTTTGGATAGACAAAGGCAAAGTGACTGGTGTTAGTATATATTTGATATTATAGTAGCACTTCAAGACAATTTTGCTATGTATTTCTACAAAAATAAAGTTTCATTTTTATTCAGATATGAGAATGTTTCACGCTTTCTCCCCACCATCTTCTTAAGCCAGACCTTACCACCAGACCAGTCCAACCTCCCAGTGGGGCCACTATTTATACTAATCCTTTACCTTTCTACAATTTGTTTTTTATATAGATATTTTTAATATTCCCATGGTTTTTTGTAAAAGTTTATTTAAAAGGGCATACTATTAGAGCCAATTTGGTACAAAAATCAGGTTGATATATTCCGTTCAGGAGAGTTTTTGTACAGTATGATAAATTTGTTGTCTGATGATATCATAGAGGCAATTCCATTGCAAAGGTTTATGTATTTCTTTGAACGTTATTTGGTTGTTTCTGTATGATTAAAAAGAATTTTCCAAAAGTTATTGAAGTGGGGTATATTTGACAATTTATATAAATACCTAACTTTCATCAATTCATTTTTAAAATAAAAAAAGGATGATAGATTTGACTGAAATACATCAACTTTGTGGGAGAATGTGTTGCTGTATGTAGCTGAGCCTTTTCCTATTCGTTTATTAGCATTTTTTGCGAACCTTAAATCTGAATATCTTCTGGTAGGAAATAACATATCAACATGATTTTTGTACTAGATTGTTTCTAAATTTGTTCTCTTTCTTATGAAAGGTTATGAAAAAACATGAGAATATTCCTTTAACCTTAGCACCATCATCATTTACTATACCCTCATAGCATTGCCACAAGACTAACACTTCTTTTTACTCTCAGACCAAGCACCAAACAAGTTACCACTCACAGAAAACCTCTCTTGCTGTTGAACACAAACAAAGAAACTTATACAAAATATATGGTGGGTGGACAGATGGACGAAACATGTTCTGGTGAAGTCCATGTTATGCTATATCTGAATAATTAAACAACAAATGTTTCCAATAATTTAGAGAGAGGTATTAAATTTTCAAGGAAAATCATGAAAATCGTCTTTGTAGTGCAGCTGTCATTATTATTTATTGCACTTGATATAGCACAACCATGACATAGTTTTCAGTTGCGCTTTACAAATATATAAAATTGATCAAAGTAAACAAAAATATGTACAAATTCATAAAAAATACAAATTGGAAAGTACAGAAACAGTAAACTGGTAAGTGTCATAAAAGCCAAGCATATGACATCACACTTTGAAATTACACTTACTGCACCAGTCATTTTTAAACACAATATGGGTATCTTTGAAAAGTGATAGCTTAAAAACCAAATAAGATATCAGTATGCCCAATTTTCACTAAAAAGTTTTTCTTTGTCCTTAAAATGAATTTACATAAAAAATCATAGAAATATTTATTAAATTTGTCACCAAGCTTTGTAATATTAGGTTAAGAATGGACAGTGTAGATGCACTCTTACAATACCTTCATGTTTTTGCAGGTTTGGTGTGGATATATCCCCTCTTGTTAAGCAATTGCCAACATTAATCTTATTCCAAAAGGGCAAAGAGGCGATGAGGAAACCTGGTATGAACAGCAGAGGAGCTGTTGTCAAGTACAGTTTTACACAGGTAAGGAAACACTATTATAGTGAAAAGCAGATTGATAATGATATGAGTTGTTAGTTACTAACTAGTATTTTTTGTTGAAAAAGTGTCATTCAAACTCCTAAAATGAGTAAAATAGGGGTAGGATGGAAAAAGATGTGAGTAGGGTGGGGTAAAATAGGGGTAGGGTGGAGTAAAATAGGGGTAGGGTGGAGTAAAATAGGGGTAGGGGGGTAGGTGGGTGGAGTAAGATGGGGTAAGATTGGGCAGGGTGGAGGGTAAAATGGGGAGGGTGGAGGTGGATTAAGATGGGGCAGGGTGGAGCAGGGTGAAAAAGATGGGGGGGTGGATTAAGATGGGGCAGGGTGGAGTGGGGCAGGGTGGAAAAATGGGGCAGGGTGGGGAGGAAGATGGGGGGGGTAAAATAGGGGGTGGAGGAAATAGGGGGGAGTAAAATAGGGGTAGGTTGGAGTAAGATGGGGCAAGGTGGAGTAAGGGTAGGAAAGAAGATGGGGCAGGGTGGAGGAAGATGAGGCAGGGTGGAGGAAGAAGATGGGGCAGGGTGAAAGAAGATGGGGCAGGGTGGAGAAGAAGATGGCAGGGTGGAAGGGGCAGGGTGGAGGAAGATGGGGATGGGGGGTGGGGGTGGAAGAAGATGGGGCAGGGTGAAGGAAGATGGGATCAGGGTGGAAGAAGATGGGGGCAGGTGGGTGGAAAAGATGGGGGGGCAGGGTGGAGGAAGAAGGGGGCAGGGTGGAAAAGATGGGGCAGGGTGGAGGAAGATGGGGTCAGGGTGGAGGAAGATGGGGTCAGGGTGGAGGAAGATGGGGAGGGTGGAGGAGGTGGAGGAAGATGGGGCGGGGTGGAGGAAGATGGGGCGGGGGGGGGGGCGGGATGGAGGAAGATGGGGGCGGGGTGGAGGAAGGTGGGGGTGGAGGAAGATGGGGCGGGATGGAGGAAGATGGGGCAGGGTGGAGGAAGATGGGGCAGGGTAGAGAATCCTTCTGAAAAAGTCTTAACTATTGGCCTGTCATTTGAGGTCTACTTGAAGTGTTATATGAAAGAGAGTATATACATATTTATTGTACCTAATAAGTTTACTTTTTTACTTGATCAACAGCTTGCCTAGGGATTTTCAAGTAGTGAATTTGTTTTCTGAAAAACTCCCAGATCATTTTCTTACTCCCTAAAATATTACTAAGATGTTTATTTCGTCTGGTTTTTTTTTCTTCAGATAAGTTTTTATGTGTGGAAATAAAAGGAAAATGGAATCATTACATTACTTTTGAGGAGCTGGCGGGAAAAAAAGTGAGGGCCTTAGTTTTTCCACTTTATGTAGATTTGAACCAATGGAATTTACACGTTTGTTTTTCACTGTTGTTGAATACAAAATTGTTCACTTATTAAAATGTGAACAAATTTTAAAAAAAGTCAATGGGAAAACACGTACAAATTTAGAGTACAGAGGGCGGGATTTATTAGGGTTAATGAAATTTAGTATCGCTGGGTGCAAGAAAGATAATCAATTTATCTTGAGTCTAACAAAATTATGCCCTCCTTTTTCGGAGGCCAGCTCCTTTAAAATTTGGAGCTTGTATATGTTAATGAAAGTCAACTTTAGCGCCTGTCTGTTTACAAAGCTCAGTGTGACCTTTCTTTCTGTTATCTTGTTTGTAGGAGGCTATTTTCAAAGATTTTGATATCAAGAATCTCTTCGAGAGCACCAAATCAAAAGCAACAAAGAAAGCAGACAAGAAGCAGCTCAGAGAGGAACAAGAGGCTAAGAAAACAAGATGACGAATTAAAATGGAGGTTATACATGTAAGATCATGTACTGCAGGAAAGTCGCACACTGCAGGAAAATCATTTACTGCAGGAAGGTTATGTGCAAAAGCTTTACAATATGGGACTCAAATTTGGATTGCTGCATCTGTAATGTGAATACCAGTTGATGGTTATATAGTAGGAAAGACATCCATTTTGTTGGCATGTTTTCACCAGTGATTGAGAAGAGAAGTTTATACAATAATAGATGTTCACATCAATGGGAATAGTATTCATGGTAGTATACAATAATAGATGTTTTCATCAATTTGTGCCAGAACATGGATGAGTCTTTGAAGCAGCAAAGTATGAAAACAATCAAATGATTTTGCAGTTATTCATATCCTCATACTGATTATTCCTTAAGGCCTGTTACTTTCACCATTTAGCTTAGTGATTTATTGTATTAGAAATAACCATATTTTACATGTCAATCTAATATCATGTTTACTGCAAAAGTCCATAGGTATGACTTGTCTGTTATTCACTAAAGATTAAGTTGTATAGAGATATTCACCATTGTGACAAGCAATAAATGGAATCATCCACAAAAGTCTGAAGTTGTTATCATGTTTTCTATGTAAAATTAACAGTTGTACCATTAATGAATTCAGGCACAATGAAAAGGGATAGGGGTAGGGGATGGTTTTCTAGGGTGCTGGGTGTGTGAGTGGGACATTACACAAATAATTTTGCATCATGCTTGATAAATGCAGAATAAAAGACAGTATTGTTGCCTCTTGTCATAATTGAAAGTAAGCAAATTTTTATCCAGTGTATTTTTGTTGGCTTCAAATGATTTGTGAGGCATGTAGCCAAGGACTCTGGCTCACTCAAATATAAATAGAAAAAAAAGCTAACCTGTGATCACTCACCTGTCACAGCCACATATACAATGAATTACTACATTTCTCATGGACACTGCATCAGTTGGGACTGGGGATGCTTTAGGAAGATGTGATTTTTGGTGCCATCAAATAGTTGCAGAGGGCACAGGGATGCTGAAGTAGAGGGAGGGGAGGGTTCTTGGGGTATTGGTACAATGGGCAGTCCAATGCTGCACCCCACCTTTATGCATATTTACTGTTTTAATAACAGTACACTGCTGGAAATTTACTTTAAGTTATACCTTACCTTCCATGCTATAAATATGCAATCTGGTCCATGACCCGATTCTAACGCTGAAAAGAAGTGTATATTTATAGCATGGAAGGTAAGTATAAATATTTGGGAAGTAGATCAAATTTTCATACAAATGACAAATTGATAAACGATTGATGTGTAATGAATAATATATTTCATGATCTTTTAATTCTCCTTTTAAATGTATACAACATTTTATAAACAATATATACAATGGCATACTGAAACAATGAAAAAACTAAGCATTTAGCATTACTTTCACAATATGTATTCTATGTTTAGAGACTTTTAAGTCTTAACTTCTATTATATTTCTATTTTGAACTTTACATTGTGGCAAAAGATCAAAGCAAACAAGAACTAAACAAAACAACAGTTAATGCTAAGAACCAATGCGGACAAGAAAACTTGAGTTGTACGTAAGTTAAAGATGAACACCCCTTGGATAAACAAGTGAAGCCAACATGTATTTCTTGTGTTGATGATCATTATATTCACTGGATGTTCATACCTATCACAGCATACTAACTGCGGTCAAACAAAATCCAAATAATAAATGACAATTGAAGGGATGGTGATGAAAAGTCTACTTTGATATCAAATTTCACTGTGGTATGGTATATGCCTTATGGTCTGTCATATTGACATAATTCCACTAATATTAGTAAATTGTCCAGTACCGAAAGTCATTAATGGTAACAAGAAATGTCATGACTGATTTTACTCAACTGTAACATATCCCAGCTGAAGAACTAAGACACTTCAAGCACAAATACACCGCTGACAAACATCTGAATTGGCATTTGTCAATGTCATCGATGGTTTGCAAATATGATATGATTTAACTTTCATAGAGGAAAGTCAGGAGTAGCCATTTACTGTGAAATGAGGCACTCCATTCACTTTATACATTTGATTAATTCCAATTCCAGTACCAGCTGAAGTACTTTCTATCAATGAATTTATATAATTTTCTCAATTGAATAGCAATATCTGCTCACAAGATCTATTTAAAGTTTGATAAACCTTCAAGTTTAAAAGGATCCTCATACATTCTTGTAAATTGTTGTTATTAAGTTTAAAGGACAAAGTCACCATCATTCTATATTTTGAAAAGAGAATTACCTCGAGGGACTAAGCTACATCTTTTGGAAACCAGCAGAGTATTCCTGTCCTAAGCTTTTGCCGTTCCCGAACCCATTATCTTGTAATTGTTTTCATGCTTCAACATCCTGTCTCACCAAGGAAAGTCACTATTATCTCTGTCCTTTCTCCACGAGGAAAGCTTAATTTTAATACATGTATAGCGCATCGACTTGGAGCCAGACCATGCCAACACCAAGAATCACATCGACATCCAGAAGGATTCTGCAGTAAGATTAGACTAGCATATTTTTATACCATGAACATTTGCATAATTGCCATTTTGTACAATGTATTACCTAATGTTTCATGTTTCACCTACATCATTATTCACTATACAAAAGTCGAGTTCTGTTTCTTTCTGCCAGTCATTTCTTTTGTTTAATTCCAAGTTATTACTGGTCTAAGTCCATTCTGAGTAGTTTTGATCTGACTGTAACACACAGGTGTACTAGAATGTGACTAGTGTAGCATTAAAATTCAATTGTGTAAATGTCATATCAGCACTAACGTGAAAAGGGGTAATTCTTTTGACACTTATTTACCTCTTTCTAAATGTTTGGTAACACTTTTGTGTCTTTATTATGTATAACAAAGTTTATATGCACCTGTCCTCCCTGTATCTATCTGTTAATGTATCAACTAGTTTTAAACAAGCAATAATGCAGATGCCTCAAGAAAACAAACCTAAAAAAAGCTTCTTGAACTGTAGGATCAGTTAAAATCACAAATATATCCTCACTAAAAGAGTCTTGAGTATCTGTGAAAAAATGCCCCAAGCATCCTATACTACAACACACTCTTTATGGAGTGATTAATGCTGTACAACAAAATGAATGCTCTTAGGGAGAGCTAGATGATGTTCTGGCAAAGCTGAAAGAATCAGAAGACAAACCTGAAAAAAGCTTCTTGAACTGTAGGATCAGTAAAAAATCACAAATATATCCTCACTAAGAGAGTCTCTGTGTATCTGTGAAAAAATGCCCCAAGCATCCTATTCACCTATACTACAACATACTCCTGAAAGCATAGTAGAACGATTAATGCTGTATGACGAAATGAATGCTCTTAGAGCAGAGTGAGATAATGCTCTTGGAAAGCTGAAAGAATCAGAAGAAAATCTGAAAGTACTTCTTGAATTGTAGGATCAGTAGAAATCATAAATATATCCTAAAAGTGTCTGCGTATCTGTGAAGAAATGCCTTAAACATCCTTTTCACCTATACTACAAGCTCCTGAAAGCATAATAGAACGATTAATGCTGTACGATGAAATGAATGCTCTTAGAGCAGAACGAGATGATGCTCTTTAGAAGCTAAAAGAATCGGAAGTTAACCTGAAAAAAGCTTCTTGAACTGTAGGATCAGTAGAAAGTGATGATTTTAACCAGGCAATGCACACAATCTCAGTGACCACAAGCTCTTGTGGACCAGCTCAGTGGTGCAGCAAAGGAAGGGGTGGTATGCTAGTCCGAGACACACAGTTTCTTCTTCTTCATGATGATGACTATAATCTTTGAGTATACATATGAATTTGCAATTAGAGCATTTGAATTGATTGTCATGTAATTATTATCCATCTTAAGACAGTTATTAGTTTTAAAGAGAGCATGGAAAAATCAATCTTTTTTACAATCACTTCAATCTATGCAAAATCAGAGGGTACAAATTGCAAACTACATATTTATTTATGATGTAATCTTCCATTACTTTCTTGGTTTAATATGTTTTAGAAGTGGGATCTGAAACACCCTCTTGCTGGCCGTCAAAGGTTTGCTCCTCTAATGTACACAGGTAAATTGATCAACAGTTGTCATACAGAGATATGCAGGTGTAAAGCAGATGTAAAAAAAGATCGAAGACACCATTAAAAGTATGGCTAACCCCTTCTCAACAGAAGATGAAAGTCTGATCAATATAACCTCAGGTACTCTTGCATCCAGGAACTTTTCTAACCAAGCTCCTGTATAACAGTTTAGATAGGGCAAATCTGTTTATCAGATCCGGTCAGTTCTTTAGTTACTTTTGTTGAAACAGTAATGAAAGCCTACAATTGACACAAATGATCACTTTTTTAATTTATTTCAGAGAAAGGTTAGAGAACATATGTACTATTTTAAGAAGCAAAACAAAAAGGTACCAACATGGTTTTTACAAATTTAAAAAAAAGGGGTTGCTCATTTGCCTTTGCAGTTACACCATTAAGATAAAGAATCAGTTTCCAAAGACTGAGTATATGTATGTATCTGAATGACCTAATTTTTTTAAACACTGAAATTCATGAATAAATGTAAAGAATTGCATAAACATGTTTACCTGTCTACTGAGGAAATAGCTTTTATTGGCTAAAAACAAACCTAACTATAATACTACAATAGCTACAACCACTATATTAGGGGTTGAATGCATGGAAAGATGATGTACAAAACTGTGTTTCCGAATGTTTTCCACCAGGTAAATTCCTGGGACCACCATGGGACCACCAAAAGTTTGTATCATTTCATTTACCACCAGGTAAGTTCCTAGGAAAGCCAAGCTGAACAATTGTAGGCCAAATCACCAGCCCCCCTGTGTAGGTAAACAGGGCAACCAAAAATCTAAAACATGGCAAGAAATGCTTTTGAAAAATACATCAAATGCCACCAACTTACCAAGCCAGGAACCGCCCACCAAACCTGACTCGAGCAGAGAGGCAGGCCTCTAAGAAGGGAGAAGAGATACTGAAACACAATGGATTAAAGATTAATATAACTGTTCCTAACTGCCACTTGGCAAATAGATAATACTACCCAACCAGCATCAAACAAAACTACAACAGATTCATACCAACGTTGTAAAAACAGAAATTAATACCCAAGTACTAAAAATGGCAGGTATTAAAATAACTGGTTTGTAAAAGTGAAAATAAGACAACTTTCTCAGAGGTCCTTTACAAAAAGCTCCTGACCTGAACCTGAAAGATGAACCCCAAGCATTGTGTTGAAGTAAACCGGATTTGTCCCAAGAAATGGTCCATTGCCTCCCAGAACTGGCAAAGACTCATTCCGAAGAACAAGTGACGTGGAGGGGTCCAGACTCAGCTCCTTTTGTAAAAGGTTGAAGGCTGCTAAACGTACAATGCTATCCTATTCCAGTTACTGACCCTCACTGTCTTTGGGATGGACAGTGCAGAGATTGTTCTGATCAGTGTAGTGGACACTACAAGAATTGACAGGACCAACAAATCTACAATTCTCAAAGCCAACAAAAGTTATAATGGAAAGAGAATTCAAAGAACTGGGAAGGAGGAATGGAGTATTCTGCTCTTCAGGTTTCAAGAGAATTGCAACATCATGCTCAATCTCTACAGAGGAAGTGGCTATGTGGATAGAACATCTGGAGGCAGTCAAGCAACACCGAAAAATGGGAACTCAAAGTCCAGAATGGAAGCTAATCAACCTCAGAATTTTAATGCTGCTGAATAAGAATGTGACACTGCGGACAAAACTGACACAGGAAGAATTATGTCTTTGCCATAAAGGTGAATTCAGTAAGATGATTTTGTGCAACAATTGTGAACTGCATTTAACAATGGTGTCACTTTAACTGTGTGGGGATTAGTAGCAAGCCCAAAGGGGGCTGTATCAGTGGTATCACTTTTCATTATGCTTGGCCATTCCATTTATTTGTTTGGTTTGTTGATGTTTAACAGCACCGCGATAGTCCAGAGTCAAATGTGCCAAGAGGGTATTTAAACTAAGGTGCTTGAGTTAAGACAGAGAGGAAAGAAAGGTGGGATAGAGGGAAGGAGGGAGAGAAGGTGGATAAGGGACAGAAGTTAAGGTAATAAAAGGAAAGTGAGGAAGGTAAGGCAGAGAAGGGAAGGGAGGTTTAGATCAGGTGGAATAAATTGCTGTTGTGGAGAAAGGTGGTTTATTTGTCTTTTTTTTGTTTGTTTGTTTGTTTGATGAGGTCTTAACGGCACCACGACAACGAAGGTCAAATTGTGCCTGAGAGGTCAGATTGTCAAGTGTTTTTCAAGCAGTTCGAATAAAAGGTTACAATATTTTAAATTGGATTTTCTTTTTATAGCACTTCCTTTACTTGCTTCACAACATGTGGCAGAGAAATTTGTCATTGCAAGCTACAATGCTCGAAAACCAATTAATACAAGTTACCAATGAATATAAATATCACTGCAGCAGGCACATAGCCTGAGCTGTGGCTCCTCCCTTTGCTGAATGTTGATTTTTATGGAGGGGGCGTCTTTTGGATCATTAAACGGTTATACTTCTTAGTTTGTTGGCTTTATATAGTTCACAAATCCTGTCAAATACTGCATGTGGCAATACCTGTTTCTTACTAATTTAATTTCTAATTTCCTGGTCCACAGTTACCAGGTTTGGCCTGTATAACATACCAGTACCGCAAGGAAACAACAAACTTCTTATGAACAAATAATAGGAAGAACGTTATATTAAGCACAACGATTTTATCTGGGAAGAATAAGGGAAATCTTCAGCAATTGAGTGAAAGAAGATGGGTGGAATATGTTAGCAGCTATTGAATTTTTTTACTGTTGACTTTGTTGCCATCATGAGATGCCTTATGGCCAGTAGGCAATGGGATAATACATCTGTCAAGTCAAAGGTAACTTTTCTATTCCTTTTCGGGGTTTTTCTGTCTTACAACTAGTAAAGACTTTCCTCTAATTGTCTTACAGCTAGTATAAGATGGGGCTATGATGGTTTAGCACTTTAGACCCAGGAAAAGCTTACCCGAAAGATGAGGGGAAACAAGCCGGCCTTCATGAGATTATTAAACGAGAATTTACCTTGTTTGAAGTTTCTCATTTTATGGAGTAATGGTGAGTGAGAGGTAATGTGAGATCCTGTTCACACACGCGTGGTCAGTGTGTTCGCTATCCACATTGCGTTAAAGTCAGACAATAGTTATAACAACTTACTTCATCCTTAAACAGTAACTTTCTCATCCCATCATACAAGACAAGTCTTGTAATTTTTGTTGTTACATGTTTTTTTTGCAAGGAATTTTAGCATTTTTCTCTCTAACATCTCAGAGAATCCTAACTCCAATTCAAAATCGGATGGCACATTGGGGCCTATAATGTGTAAGGATATTATCACCGTTGAGCCTGACCAAGATATTGCAGTAACAGGTGCACAACACACTAAAACTGACAAATCAAAATGGAAGCTTAAGACCCCGAAAACTAGTGGAAAACAAAAACCACCAAAGGCGGATGACATTTCATAAAAGTTTAACTAGCTGGATACACAAACGTATTACAAAATAAAACAGCTTTTAAACTTACATGAAACCTCTTTGAATTGGTGTGAATAACCTTTTGGCTTGAAGAATGTTCAAGTTGTTTTAGTTGTGCAGAGAAAACATTAGAGGGTCTGAACCATGTTATATGTGAAGCATATCTAGAAGACATCCTCGTCTTCAGTGAAAGTTTTGCGGAGCAAGTAAAGAATCCTCTTTAATGAATGTTACAAAACCTTAAAAAATTGACATTGTTTGGAACTACAGATTTTATCCAATTCCTTGATATTGTCTAGAAAATTTAAAGTATATTTAGTCAGACAGAAACTTGAAGTAAGTGGCAGAGGATTTTACAACCAGTTATGTAGAAATTAGATAACATTGTGAATTAGGTGACTTTCATCAAACACATGTTAGCTTCACTGCCAAATATATATATATATGTATATATATATATATATATATATATATATATATATATATATATATATATATATATATATATATATCTATATATCTATATATTATATATCTATATATGCATATCTATATATGCATATCTATATCTATATATATATATATATCCCTAGGCCTATGGTCCAACACATCATGCAAACCTTTCAACCTTTTTCTTCACGTAAGCCTTACGCTTTCAAAAAAAACAAAGAACCAAAAAATGGCAGGCGGTTAATCTAAGACTTCACATTGCCAAAGACAAATACTGTAGTAACCCAGAGTAAATGCAAGGATGATGCTGTCATAACTCTTGGAAAGGTCCTGTTTCAGAAATAGAACCATTGTGATGCCTCTCTCATCAGCATTTGATAGTTAACTTTTGCGATGGAAAAATTATTGCAAACTGTTAAACCTGAAGATTCTGCTTTCTGAACATGCAAACAAAACGTTTTCCCTAAACACTAGTCTTTTGGGATGCTGATAATAGAGGTGTGAGAAACTTAACATTTTCCAAACTTAGGTCTCACCACTGAGCTGATCTTATAATTACATTAAATTTCTCAAACACACCTTTACTTTTTTTTGTCAGGGGTGACTTCCCCTACCAAGCCCACCCCTGTTTAGTGCTTTGCACCTCAATGGACCACTCCTCTAGCCACCCCCCAATTCTTGAATCCTGGATCTGCCACTGTATACAACAAACCTCTAGAAGAGATGGGGACAAGCATTTTGCTGTGTTTGTGCCGAAACTATATGGAAAGATATTCCATCATTCTCATCTGATTATAAAACCATACTAGCACTGATGCATGCAGAAAAGCTGATAACTCTACTTTCCAAGTGTTTCTATGAAAATAAATGTTAGTTACTTGTACCGCACTTTGATCATTGTCTGGAAAATCCCTCTATTAATCTCAACTATTATTATTATTTCAAATGCCAGATAGGTATAGTGCAGCTGGCCTAAAGTGCTACCTTCCAAGTTGGTTTGTGCTCAGGGTACAATGGCCATTCGAGAAGGAACGCTTTCTGGTATTCCAAACTTGGCGGGTGTACACCATTCGATGCCAGACTCCGATGCAGGATTTCATCAAGCGAGGATCAGCAGTTTCTCCCAGAGCCTTGGCAAACTTGTACTGTTCTCTGCAACAAATTAGAACAATCCCCTCATTAATGACTAAAACATATTATTCAACATCTTGCATGCTGAAATGTAAAAATTGTATAAATTCTTCTAAACTGTTTGCTTGTTTGCTTAACGACACCACAGCAGCGAGGGTCAAATTGTGCCTGAGAGGTTAGATCATTCCAGAAGTAGAAAGAAAAGAAATCAGGGGGAAATTTGAGAGAAACACAGGAACTAAAAGCCAGAAAGCTGGGATCGAGAGAGGAAGTGCACAGCTGAGGGAAAAGAAAAAAAAAACTGAGATGTACCTCTTCATGATGAGGGACAAATACAACGGTTTACAACTTACACTGGATTCCCATTAAAATCGAGCATCAATGTCAACGTTCTTCTTTTAACATTTTAACTAAATGCAAGCACAGCCTTGCTCCCACAAGATATTATATATGTGCAGTATACATTCCCGCTGCAGCCAACACTCCACAGTTCAAATTCATTTCTCATATATCCATCTGTTTTTACAAAGTCATACAGTTTTCACTCATTTCAATCATCAGTTGCTTTTCTTTGGAACAGTCTCTCGACTCACATGAAGAATGTTCACTCTGTGCCTAATTACAAAACTTTGTTGAAAACCTATCTTTTCCCAATTTCATATCTTGGTTACCTTTGTTTTTCCTCAGCGCTACAAGGTTTTAGTGTGTATAAGAGCTTGTATTATTATCGTATTTACAATAAGAATGTACTCGAGATGTTTTGTTTCATTAGTCTACTAGTGACTCCCAAGAGGAAATACTGCCTAGAATGTTTTTAGATCTGTCAAAAATCCCATCAAAATTGTTACAAAATTAATTGTCCTTTGATTATTCACCTACAACTTAAAACAATTTATAAAGCTTCATAAATAAGATGTGCTTTACTCATTATTTTCAATTGATTGTATTGTACATTATATCATTATCTGCTCACTTATGTTAAAAAGTTATCAAATATTAGTTATTATTTGTTATGTGAGGTTTCTTTTACAAATGTATGAATTGTTATTGTTGTTGTTGAAGATGTCAATAAACGGAAAAAAAAAAAAAAAAAAAAAAAAAAGCTTCATAAATAATACATACAACTTACTTCATAAATGTTGTAGTAGTGATGACCTGACTTACTTTAATATCTTCTTGGAAGCTTTGAAATATCCTCTCTGGGCTAGACTCTGCGCCATGAAAATCTTGCATCTTGACTGAAGAATCGGATCTCCTAAATCCAGAGCTAATTTGAGTTGCTTGAGAGACAATCTTCCAGCTTCAATTGCCTAAAAAGAAAAGGAAAAAATAAATCATTGAATCAATTCTTTGATAAAAGTTGTATAAGAATTTCCCAACAAGTGAAAAATGTTCAAAGAATATGCAAATTTGCAAGCATTTGTCCTAAAAGTTTAAATCATGATATGAGTTCTCTTTTTATTTCGAGTTGAGAGGCTTAGATTGTTAATGGCTGTCTCAGGTGACTTAAGCCTACACTTGTCCTATCATGAATCGCATCTTCTCAGTGAATGATACACACAACTAACATGCTTAATTCAAAACAAAGTGACTGGTTCCTAGTAGAACCGTGAAGCACACAACTAGGTTCGCCTCTGTCATTACCTCCGCCAACGAAGTTGGACAGAGGTTACGTTTTCGCCTCTGTTTGTTTTCTTGTCTGTTTGTTTGTCATCAACATATATCAAGAACAGATGGTTGGATTTAAGTAAATGTACTGTGTGGTTTTGTTACTGCTTAAGGAAGAAGTGATGAAACTGTGTGACATTGTAAAACATGGAGAAGGCAGAAATGGGGGGGTGCAGGTATTCTAGGGTGAGATTTGTCAAGGCCTGGTTGAAAGTTTACATTGGAATGTGCGGAACAATGAATTCATGCCATGAAAGAAAACCCAAATAATCTTATTTTCACAACTCATAGAAAATCAAGTCAAGTGGTTTATGATAACAAAGAGAATCAAAAGGTTATGTGATTCTGATGCTGTTGTAATTCTTTAAATATCCAACCTGCACCATCTCAACATGTAGTGACCAATAATGTTTAAAGGTCATCCCATAATTTCAAGCAGATACACACAACACTTATATCATCTTCATCGACATAAAAATGCATATGCAAATGACATAGATGTCCAAAAACAATGTGATTAAATATAAAAATGATGGACTGATTTATCTTCAAAAAGGGGTATACAAATCAAAGTAATAATAATATTAATCCCCACCGCACAAAAAAACTAATATCACTCAACTATAGCAACTCCCTGCTTTAACACACACTTTCCTCCACAAATTTCTTGCCAACAAACCAATCATTTTCAGAACAAACACTTTTCTCAACTTCCTTAAAAGATAAACAAAACAATCTGTCCATTGTTCTGTGTCCATTGTTCTGTGTCCATTGTTCTGTGTCCATTGTTCTGTGTCCATTGTTCTGTGTCCATTGTTCTGTGTCCATTGTTCTGTGTCCATTGTTCTGTGTCCATTGTTCTGTGTCCATTGTTCTGTGTCCATTGTTCTGTGTCCATTGTTCTGTGTCCATTGTTCTGTGTCCATTGTTCTGTGTCCATTGTTCTGTGTCCATTGTTCTGTGTCCATTGTTCTGTGTCCATTGTTCTGTGTCCATTGTTCTGTGTCCATTGTTCTGTGTCCATTGTTCTGTGTCCATTGTTCTGTGTCCATTGTTCTGTGTCCATTGTTCTGTGTCCATTGTTCTGTGTCCATTGGTCTGTGTCCATTGGTCTGTGTCCATTGTTCTGTGTCCATTGTTCTGTGTCCATTGTTCTGTGTCCATTGTTCTGTGTCCATTGTTCTGTGTCCATTGTTCTGTGTCCATTGTTCTGTGTCCATTGTTCTGTGTCCATTGTTCTGTGTCCATTGTTCTGTGTCCATTGTTCTGTGTCCATTGTTCTGTGTCCATTGTTCTGTGTCCATTGTTCTGTGTCCATTGTTCTGTGTCCATTGTTCTGTGTCCATTGTTCTGTGTCCATTGTTCTGTGTCCATTGTTCTGTGTCCATTGTTCTGTGTCCATTGTTCTGTGTCCATTGTTCTGTGTCCATTGTTCTGTGTCCATTGTTCTGTGTCCATTGTTCTGTGTCCATTGTTCTGTGTCCATTGTTCTGTGTCCATTGTTCTGTGTCCATTGTTCTGTGTCCATTGTTCTGTATACATTGTTCTATATATATAT
This sequence comes from Chiridota heheva, assembly GCA_020152595.1. NCBI lineage: Eukaryota > Metazoa > Echinodermata > Holothuroidea > Apodida > Chiridotidae > Chiridota > Chiridota heheva. Next base: position 606,756 of record JAIGNY010003544.1, read on the forward strand.
ATTATTAAGCTTGCTTTATGGAATAAAATCTACAATTTGGGTAAAACTTAAGGCTAAACTTAAGGTCCATGATTTATGAATACTTTATACAACAGACTCATTCAGGTTTACAGAGAGAAGCAAGGGGGAGGACATTTTTCCATATTAGTATGATGAATTTTTGAATCTTTTTATGTTGTGACTGCCCCACCCCTTCCCCACTTTTTGTGGCACACATAAATTTCTAACTTTTTTCTGCCTGCCCCCACCTTTGATGGGCAAATCCTACCCATGGTTTCATTGTTAGAACTACACTGTTTAAATTTTTCAATTCAAATCTTTTAATTCAACTTACACAGTGTTGATATTTGTCTCCCAAGGAGGAGTAAGCTCCACCAAGAGTTGAGAACCAGGAAAAGATGTCCTCCAGCGCAAGACGAGTCGTCCACCACGGCAGCATTTTGTGACTCCTGCAAATGAAAGTCAATAATCCTTCATTAATTAGGTTTCATCTTTACATGAGAAAAAGTTGTGCTTATTCAAGCAAAATTTTGCCTGGTTTATTCAGCACTTACAGAATTAGGAATGTAGATTTGTGTTCTGCCTCAATTACCCATGAGGTGATTCATATCAGATCACCCAATGCTTAATACATGTTGGCCACGCCCATATGTACAACTTTTGAGCTATATTTTCATGTAAATACTAATCACCGATGTAATGTTACATTATTTCCAAATTCCACATATTATTAACCAATATAGTTACTTTATTAAAAGTAGTTCCAAATTAAGCCCATTTTGAAGAACGAAATTGTCCCATTATCGGCAAAAAATTGGAACAGTGCAAACTGATCCGGGACAGTATCATTTGAGCGAGTACTATTCCGTGGAATAGTAGCACAAAAAGTTAAATTTTGACCCCTAAATATTTGGTGATTTAAGGTGGAATGATCCCAAGAACAAATTAAAAGTGGTACACATCTGACAAAACATGTATAAACATGTCACAACCTGCTTTGAATCATTGTTAGAGTTTAACCAAATACAATTATACAGGTTTTACACTTAAACTGCTGCCCTTCCAAACATGTTTTTTTCTTCTCTGTTTTAACTAAGACTAATACTTAATAGTGAAAAGCTATACCACAGAACATAAACAAAGCATTTGTCTCAAAACAGAACTCTTCATCTAATATTTACCATTGAATATCTGGTTCAATGTTCAACTGCTCATTTACTGGTATCCTCAAAACAATGATGTACATCCGCTCCTTCCTCCATTTTATTCTTCCTGAGAGGAGGACTCTCTTGTTGCACGTTCTCCTGAGCATTATGGTGCTATTGCACAAGAATGAAGCACACTGCCTCATTGTGTGTAAATAAACGGATGCAAAACAGGAGTTGACCTCCTTGAAAAACCAAAAATGATGCTTTTTTGTCTTGCTATGCAAAGGACAACAGCTGCACACTGAGTAGTCTTTTTTCAAACCATAATTCTTTTTCAGCAATAAAGTTTCATGACAAGTTTGTGTTGGAACTATGGATACTCTTGGAGTATCTGCACAAGGTTTAGTTACCACATGCAGCTTATCTAACAGATTTGGCCCTTTTCTGACTTGTATCCAAATGGCAGTTTCCATTCTTACAGGCAGCAGATTCAGCTTCAAAGAAATTGATTTGTTTCACTGAATAACTTAGAAATTATGAGAATTTCTTCCTGCAAAGGAAAGAAAGAAGTTATTTGTCATGATATAATTACAAATTTTGTTCATGAATGAAAAAATTAGCTTTTTCAAGTATAGCAGATTACTACAAAATAAATACTAAAAATTATATTACCCAACTACTTTCCATAATTAAGATCATGTAAACTTAAAGAAAGAAGCTAAAATCATCCACATTTGACATTGTCTTATGCAGACTATAAATGCTTGTTGCCATTTCAAATGTGTTCTACATTACAATTTTTTTTTTTTTTTAAACATATTTCATTCCATGTCAGTTCACCCAAAATGTTGTCAATTTAACACACCTCAGACTCAGGTTATGAGTAAAATTGATTTACTTAATTGCTATCATGGGAAATGGAAAAACTTCAAATTTGAGCAAAATTGGACCTTCTGTTCAAACGTTATAGCTCTCTAAAAATGGCCAGAAGTCTCCAAAATGGGCATGGCCAACGATTTTCAAAAAGCCATAAATCAAAACATGCATGTCCAATTTTGATGAAATAGGTGTCATTTTAAAGGGAATTAAACACCTTTAAACAAATGGAGAACAATTGAGCTCCCATTGAGCTTTGGCTGCTGCTATATAGTGAGTAACTGGAAGTCAGCATGTATTTGGTGAGTCACTAAAATTCCAGCCTTTCCTGTTGACTCATGTAGTACAGAATAAAATTAATTTTAAAGGATTAGTTCAGGGGTCATGCAAGTCCATCTTATAATGAAAGAGGACTTCAAAAGAAACAAACTAGAGAAGAAAACATTCAAAAATCTTATTCCGTTTAAGGAGATGTCTTAGTTTAAAGTTTGGTATCATTTTTGTAGAAGCAACTGAAATCAGACTAGTTATGTCATAGCTTTAGATTCCTCAGTCTTTATGTATTCTATCATATTTTGTCCTGCAATTTTGTGGCTAAAAACTATGGGATATGTCAAAAAAGTAGCAAAACTGAATCTAGGAAGGGTATTTATAATATACCATCTGAAGAAACTTTGAGGGAAATAATCTAAATAGTTGAAAAAATGTATTAACAATTGCTAAGAATGTGAGGATGAAGATGCCAACTTTTTATAGTAGACTTACTATGCCAGCCATTTCTATACAGATGAGACAGAGCTTTAAACTTGAATATATTATTTATGAAATAAGATGTTTGAATGCTTTCTTCACCATTTTTTTTTTTTTTTGTAAGCCCTATTTCATATAAAATTGACATGTTTGACCACTGAACTAATCCTTTAAATCATAAACTGTCACTTCTCGAAAGAGTCGGGTGAAAACCTGGCTTTCACCGACTTCCATCCCATTTAAAATCAATGGTCATTCATGGTTCATCCAGATGCTGAACAGGTTTTGAGGAGTATCGCTGTAGAAGTAAAAGAAGCTTGTTTCATGTGGATAGTTTATCTTCCTAATCGCAACTGCGGAGCCAGCTCCATGGAGTACTTAACTGTTGCAATTATTCTGCAATTACTCCACTTTGCCTTCTGAAGGGCCTATTATAAATATTATGGTCATGGTCAACTCAGCACAGGTTAAGACATACCAATTCGGTACAGTGCTGAATTAATAGTATACCAGTGCATTCCGTGCACTAAGACACAAATATCTTTGGCTAGAAACTTACTTCTTTCTTTGGCCTGCGGCAGCGGGAAAAGTAGATGGCTGTTACTTGGCATACCAGCATGGCAATAAAATATCTACCTTGGCGTAAAAAAAAAACTATTGTGGATTTGCAGTGTTGGCAAATAGGACACACAATTAGTTATTTAGCTAAAAAACCATTAAATCTTACAGAATGTACTAGGCTATTAAACTACATAACTTTGAAACAATCACACTTAAAGACACTTTAACTCCTTCTAGATTACCTTAGACGAACGATGCAATGGCAGACATTATGAAAGAGGTGACGTAGGGAGGGCGCAATGCTTAAATAATTTTTCTTTGCCGTATATACTTTTGTGTATTCCTGTATTGACTTATATAAATTATCAATAGAATACTGTAAAGAACTAATGCATATTCATTAGTTGTACTGTTAGCCAATCATGTTATTCAAAAAGTAAAAGCAAGTTTTGTCACCGCGGAAAGCATTATAGAAGCAAAATACTAAACAAGACTTAAGGTTATTGTGGTAACTCGCTGCATGGTCTATTGACTGTCTTGGCATATAGAAGCAAAGGCCTCGTACCTCCGGCGCAGGTTTTACTTGGAATGCACCTTGGCAGCCGGTCCACGCCTTTTACTTCCCCACTGATCTTTTTGTTGTCTCCCTTGTTGGCCAACGTTCGCTGATTGCTATCGCTTTTGATTTATGGCCTGACGTACACAAAACAAATGTCCCAGTGATAACATACGTGTACATGGGTTGTAAACTAGGCCTAACCCTAACCTAACCCTATTTAGTCATTCGCTTTCATTTGTCACTTCACCTAGTCTCTTGTGGCCTCCTGGCCCATAAGGCTGCAGTGCTCTCTCTCCACTAGACTCTGTTATTTACAACTTGTCTGGCTTCATCCCATCACTTTCCCTCTCCTTCTTGACTGTCCTTCTCCAGGTCATTCTAGGACGACCAACTTTCCTTCTCCCCTCTGGTTTCCACATCATAGCTGTCACACAGTGCTTAACAGTGCTCATGCGCATCACATGACCAATCCACCTCAACCTTCTTCTTTTTACTTCAGTGCTGATTTTGTCATGTTTAGTGATTCTCAGTATTTCATCGTTAGATATTACATATGGCCATCTGATCTTCAAAATTCTCCTGTAGCATTTGAACATAAATGTATCCAGCTTTTTATGATCTGCTACATTAACTCTCCATGTCTCACAAGCATACAAGAGTACAGACTTAACAAGAGAGTTAAACAGTCATATTTTTGTATATATTGAGAATGTGCTTGAGTTCCATACCTTATTTAACTTTATAAATGCTACTCTTGTTTTAGAGATTCTATTTTGCATATCTTCCTTGCCACCACCTTGTAAGCTTACTGTTGCACCAAGGTATCTGAACTTGTTTACTTCATTTAGTTGTTGGTTACCGATATAAACTTTGTTTGCACATTTGCTGTTAACTTCTATGAGCTCTGTCTTATCCTTATTAATTCTTAGCCCAGTTTGTGCAGCACACTGATTGAGCCTGGTCACTTGGTTTGCATGCGTTGGTATGCACATGAAAGTAGAGCAATATCATCAGCAAAATCTAAGTCCTCAAGGGTTGACATAAACTTCCATCTAATTCCATTTCTGTTATCATCAGTCATTTTCTTCACCATCCAGTCTACCACCATCATATAAAGGAACCCTGACATTACATCACCTTGCTTTACACCACTTTCGACTTGAAACAATTCAGATTCCACACCACCATCTATAACTGCACATTCACTGTCCTCATATAATGCTTTAATCAAACATATTATCTTTTGTGGAATAACATAGGATGCCATTACTTTCCAGGCTTTCTCTCTGCACTGAGTCAAACACCTTCTCAAAGTTAAGTTGACTTAGTCAACAACAGACCCCTGTGGTGTAGTGATTAGTGCTTTGTCCTCTCACCTGCACGTCCACGGTTGAATCCCAGTGGGTCTGCAACCAGTGAGTTCACAACTGGTTATCAAAGGCTGTGGCCGTCTTGATATAATGTCCAGCACGGGATGCTTTCGAGACGTTAAACCTTGCTATGCTATGCTAAAGGCGATACATATGGTTGACTGCCATTCAGCCACCTATTCTGGAATGTTGCGCAGGATGAAAATTTGCTCAGTGGTACTCCTTCCTCTTCTAAAACCAGCCTCTTCATCTCTCATCTTACTGTCAACACTGTTTCTAATTCTAATGATTAAAACTCTTCCAAATACTTTGCTTGGTATGGATGTTAAGGTTATTCCGCAGCACTTATCGCATACGATAGTATTGCCTTTCTTGGGTATCTTTGTTATCAGTCCTTGCTTCCATGATTTTGGTATAACTTCCTTTTCCCATACAATTCTGAACAGCTTTCAAGCCATAATACTGATGTTATATCAGCTTTTAACAACTCGGTAGTTATATTATTCTTGCCTCCAGCATTGTTATTCTTTAGCTTCTACAATGCCTCTTTTATTTCACTTCTTGTAATATAACTGGTACTGATTTCGTCTATTTCAAGGTCACATGTTATGATAAGAACTGGGAAAACAGGATCTGGTCTATCTCCTTAAAATGCTCTCCACCTCTCTCTTTTTTATCAGTTAATAGATTCCCATCCTTGTCTCTTATAGCACTCCCAACCTTGGTCCTTTCATTGCAAATTGTTTTGGTTATCTTGTAAAGCTCTCTCATTCTGCCATTATTAGCTGCTTCCTCGGCAGATGTAGCAAGGTCGTCAACCCACTTTCTTTTATCTCTCCTTAAGCTTTTCTTCACATCTTTGTCTTTTTCAGCATACTTAACTCTTATAATATCTTTAATTCTAATTGACTTGGCATTCTCAATCTTAACCTTCAGCTGTTTTCTCTCCTCAACACATTTCCAACTTTCTCTGCTGATCAATGGCTTTTGGCCCTACTTCTTGTACCCAAGGACCTTTTTAGCAGCCCCATCGTATACCACTTCAAATATCTACCACTTACTCTTAACTTCTTTAATTCTATCAGGTACTTCAGTCTCACCACAGCAGTCTTGTAAAACTTAATATCTATTTTGCAGTTCAATTAAAAACTCTTCTCTGATTGCTGTAACTCGATGGTATCATACTTGGGTTGACATGTCTTTGTTATCGGTTTTTCTTTTAGTTTCAATCGCATCCTTGTCGATATCAAGTGGTGATCACTTGAAATTTCAGCCCCTCTCATCACTCGTGTCTAATATGGAGGACCTGTGTTGCTTTGTTACAAGCACATGATCAATTCGGTTATTAGTCCTCCCTCCTGGGAAAGTCCAGGTCTGTTTATGAATGAGTTTATGTGGAAAAATTGTGCTGGTCACCAATAAATTGTTGATACCACAGAATTCCAAAAGCCTTTCACCATTAGCATTCCTTTCACCAATGTCATTCCTTCCAATATCATTATCATAATCATTATTATTACATCCTACTTTGGCATTCAAGTCGCCATTATGATTGATAGGTCATGCTTGGGAAAAAGCTTGGGCAATATTCACCTTCAGATAATATCGATATATCGCTAGATATATATCGATAATATCAAAATATCGATATGCAAATTGCAAGATGTCACATTGAAATAACATAACTGTTTTGTACCAGGTATTGCTCCAGCACAACAATTGGAAAGTACAAATTTTAATGTAAGTTTACAGAATTAAATGGGAAATATGTACATAAATCTTTAAATGAACACCCATTATTCTGAAAGAAATCGTTTTTTACATTGCCTCTTTCTCAAAAAATAAATCACAGAAACATTGAAGAAATTTTTTTATGTAAGTTTGAACATATCAATTTTTGCACTAGTTTCAAGGAACTGGTATAGCTTTTTTGTTAATAAAAATGGGCCAACTTTACCTTTGAATGCTAGGTCCCACTTACTTGTTTTGAATTTCCTATGAAAGGGTATCATTTTTGCACTCTTTGAGTCTTTCTAAGTTAAACTTTAAAGACCTGGACAATCAGAAGTCAATAAATATTTCTAGAAAATATCCTCTGCTACTAAAAATTAGACGAGTGGGCTCAGACATTCATGCCCTAATACGGAGGATAAGGTCACTAACCTTACGCATGGAGATTCGTGCTAGGCCTAGTAGTAGTACTAGTACTAGGCAGTAATGTCAGTATACCCTAGCCCAATTACTAATTAGCCTTAGCCTAACATCTATTTCTATAGGCATGCATTCATGCTCAAATCAGTAGGATTTGGGCAAATACAAGATTTGGGCAAGAATATTATTGCCAGTTTGGCAATGTTTACTTTTAGCCGAAGTGTCGATTTCGCTCGTTCTCCTATACTCTAGCCTAGCCTGACGCTATTTACCACTAACGTTAGGCCTACGTTAACCTCTGGCATTCCAAGAAAAATAATCGACCATAGAACATAGGTCTAACATTACATGGCATATAACTAATAAAGCAGTTATCTTATCAAGCTCAAGAAAGATTTTTTCAGCCTTACATGTTGTAAGGCTGACTTATGTTGTTGTTTTTTTAAGTCGTAACTTCGCGGAACCATATGATTATTAATCAGTCGGTAGGTCTATCAACGCGAGCTGCCATTTTGTAGCCTCTTTCGAATTTTAAAAATAATTGTACTGCTGGTAATTTTGTGCTATATATCTAAGCTTTAAAAGTAAATAGAAAAATTGTATTATTAATGAAATATTTTTATTTTAATCTTTATTAATTTGTAAAAAGTCAAATAATGCAATTAATATTTTGAATTAGGCGAAATATAACAACAGTTTTTATAGAAGATGGAGGTCGATTCAAACTTCAGCGAAATTGGTAGGCCTACTTATGATTGTTTCTAATAAATATTCTTGCATGTTAACAATAAATATAACATTATCGAAGTATCCAAAGTATTAATATGGCAGAACTCTAATTGTTTGATCAATTTGCTTGCCTCTTGCTTGAAGTTTTTACCTTGATTGCAGACTTCCAAACTTCTGCACGGAATTTCATAATGTAGTAGTTGCGCTAAACTATGCAGACTTTACTGACGAAACCATTTGGGGAGTTTACTTAGGCCTACTGGGGATGCAGTTCAGTTCCGACATCAAGTTCTTCAAAAAATTCAGTTCATTTTTAAGGTGTGCAAGTGTAAAGAACATTGCTGAAAATTGCTAACGAATTTAAAGAACATTGCTGAAAATTGCTAACGAATTTATCTTGCCATTTTAAAGAGATTCATGACCAGGGATGCAAGCCAAGAGTTTTTAAATAAGAATAATCGGTACCAAATAATTAAAATTTGAGGTTTTTTCTATGCAGCCTATGACCTCTGTGGCTGCTATTTAAAGTGTGGCCTTTACCAAACTATGACCTCGAATTTAGGCTGCATAGGAAAAACCTAAAATGTTTCGGATTTTTATTTTAACTTCTTGCTTGAAAATTCCCCAACCTGGTCCTTGGTTGTAAAGCTCTTCTTATATAAAGTATTACGAGAAAATTTCTTTAAAATTGATTTCCAGCAAAAAGCAATCTTAATGACGGTAATGACTTTAAAGCTGAGGCTGAATGACTCTTTGAATTTAATTTAGTACTCCCCGTAGTGTGTACTACAAAATCCTATACCCTCCTGTACTCTTTTAAGCAGGGTGTTAAAAGTATAGGGAAATCTCACTTTTAAGATCTTTATGAAAACGAAACCAGTTTACCTTTTTTTTTGCCCACATTAATTAGAATCTATGTTTGAAGCCCATCATGTCTTCAAAAAATAAATACGGTCAAAGTTCAAAATGCTGCCATCGGCGCTATAACATTTTAGTGGGGGTAATATGTTTTAGATTATTTAAAGGAAAAATTAAGATAATACTTATAAAGTAGTACAATTATGTAATCTAAACATTTCTTGATGTTTTATTCATTTGTTTTCGCACACATTTTTTTTTTTTACCAAAACTATTTAATAAAATTATATGTACAAAAAATGTCAGCGAAAAATCAACTTGCAATTTAGTGGAACATTCTAAAACTTATTTGCGGACGTTGAATAATTAATCACAAACATGTGGTGACTAAGAAAATGGAGATCAAAATGTGAATCTCGGAGAACTTTATCCCGTCTTGGTGCTAAATAGGTAAAGATTTTGGAAAAGTTTTTTAGACAGGTGTATTATTTAGACTAATTGATATAAGAATATCCAAAAATTAAGTTATTTTTCAATCATCAATTTTCTACAACGTGTGAATTTTAAAAACATAGGAATTGCATCTAATCTATAACAACCCTCGTACGGCAATCACAATGTCAACCCATACTGAGGCATGTATATAATAACTAAATTTATTTGATTCTCTTCTAACATTGTGGGAATTTGGTATCTTTACACCTTTTGAGATGAAATTATTGTCAAGAATTTATATGTTCAGGCATTATGGAATAATTTATTAAACATTCTTAAGTTTAAATTAAACTGTGCCATTTACCAAGCCCTTCTTAAGTAGAAGAATATTTATCATATACAATGACACTTTAAACATTTTTACATGGTGAGAATTATCATTTAGAAACTTAATCATGTGATACTACCCTTCACCCCTCCCCTCCCCCCACTCTCCCCTCTTCTTCTTACCATCACCAAGGAATTTACAGATATATAGTTAAACATATCATATTTACTTTCTTCAATCAGCATTACTTCAAATTTCACTATTCTGACAAGCATGGCACACAGGGCAGGTGTAATTGTGAACCCGGAACCCTTTAACCTGCAAACAGATGCCAAACATGTTCATTTTGCTGAGGACCTACAAAAAGTGCCATCCATGACAGCAACACCCAATTTTTTCAACTTTTCAGGTAAGTCTTTTATCTTTTTTTTTGTGCACTTTGTTTGAATTTTTTTTATGGAACCTGGAATTGGGAAGTATAGTTCATGTGAAATGCAACCTTTAAGGGACAGTATATCATTGTGAGTAATGAGGCCTAATATTTGTATTTTTTACTGTAATTTTTAGTGTAATGTTCATCATTAATCCTAGAATACCTTTATCTATTAACTATTTGCCATGAATGCTTGAATATATACCCTCTTTTTCATTTTGTGTCCTTAAGCATCAAATACCGATCTATTCGAGCACAAGCAAGCGCAAGAGCAGACAAAGGTGCTCGAACGCTTCAAGCTGCTGCAGGAATGGCAGAAAGAGCAGCAGAAAAAGCTAGCCATGCAACAGCAAGAACAGCTGAGAATGCTACGTAGTCAACAGGAGAGGGTGCATATGGCGCTAGCTATGCAGCGGACAGAGACAATGGGGAGGTATGTTGATTTAATGAGAAATTTCAGAGAGTAAAACAACAAAAGTGCAGAAGATTACTGGAAAAGTTACTTGTTTTTGTTCTATGAACACGTGAAGCCACATAGTATATTTTCATGTTTAAAAATAAATGATGCTTCTTTTGTAGCGCTTTTATTCTGTAACCCTGTGTTCCGAAGGAAATGATGTTGATGTGTATTTATGTATTGCATTTGAAACTACATATTACTTTTGTGTTTTCATGTTTAATCAAATTTGTTTTCTTGCAGAGTGCTATATACTCTAAGCCTCTAAAGGAAATAATGTTAAATGTGTATTTGTGATAAATAAAAAATACAGTTTGTGTTACACAGAAGGGGAAATGTTGCCATCATTATTTTGCATCATTTTTTTTTCAGGAACAATATTCATTATTTAAAGGAGTGAAAAAGCTTTATTACCTTTACTTGATCACTATCCAAAATAAAAAAAAACATAAAAAAAGTACAACTTGGAAGTAGAAGTGCATAAAATGTCTTGATGATGTTTCACAGTTCATTCAGCTGAAATGTCATAGCCTCCTGAATAGCTTAAAATGTGTTAAAATGCATGTGAAAATGTATCTGCAATATCAGAAAATAGAGAAAGAAAGAAGAAATTTACAGAAAGCCATAGTTTTAAATTGAATCATCCCATCCAGTAGGATTCACTTATTCATTTTTCTTGTGTTATATAATGTTACAAAGGCTCAAAACAAAACAAAAGTTTAGAAACTAAGAAAGGGTAGTTTCTGATTGTGTTGTACATAGTGTTCACTTAACTTACAAGTTTATCTTGCACGAAAAGTATTCTTTACTTCTGGATAATGTTGGCATCCCCAGCAATGACAGAGCTGATTCATCTGCTAAGCTTGCCCTTAAGCTCCCCCTACCCCCTTTCCCACAACCATTTCTGACATCAAACCGCTTATCGCTTCCCTTGTTCATGACCGCTGGCAAACCTCATGGGACTGCCAAATTGACAACAAACTCCACGACATTCAGCCCACCATTCCGACCAAATCTACCACCCACAATCTCTGCCGTATCGACAACATTCACATCACCCGCCTTAGAATAGGTCACACCCACCTCACTCACTTCCATCTCCTTACTGGCTACCTCCACCCCTCTGCAACAATTTCCATTGCCTCCTCACAGTCCACCACATCCTCCTTGCCCTCCCCCTGCATAATCTTCCCAGAGCTTCCCTCACCCCTCACGTCTCCATAGACAAGCTCTTCCAAAAAAAAACTCCTGATAAAATGATCTCCTTCCTTCATCATGCCTCCATCCAAACCGTATTTAGTCCTACTGTCTCACCCTTTACCTACTTAAGCCTTATCAAACAAACAAAGTAGATCTATGATAAATTTTTGAAAATCTTTTGTTTTGCAGGTCTCCAGGTCAACACACTCAGCAACTCTCCAAGCAGTTTGTCCCCTCTCTACTCGCCACTGAGTAGTGGTCCTGGTTACCTCATGCAGGCTCATGGACCTCAGTCGTTAGATTCCCTCTTGAAGGAGGTTCCACAAATTCATGAAATTCGAATTCAAAATGAGGTATTCTGGGTGTTTTACTTCAGATATATGTATATCTGTTAATGTAAATTATTATATGTCTGAAAGATTTATAGATTAATGTTGATAGGAATGTAAATTCTTTGTGACTACTAGAGCTTTGCATATTTTGATATTGATGGGCCACATGTAATAAAACAGAATATCCAAAACATCATGAAGGCAGATCAGCAGCTTATAAGATTATTCTACATCTGTCTTTCTGGTTTGCTCCTTCCATAAAAGTGTGATATCACAATGTAGCTATTTTTATCCGAGCCATTAAGCTCATATAGAGCCAGTGCTTATCCCGGTTTCAATAGCGCAAGTGGATGAGTGTACATGACTCCCCCTGGACAGGCGCCGCCAGTCCATCGCAGATTAAATTTACAGCTGAGTGGACTAAAGCAAGTAGAGTAAAGTGTCTTGCTCAAGGACACAATGCAGTGCTCATGACGGAATCGAACCCAATACCTTTTAAATACAAGCATGACTCCTTAACCACTGAACCACTGCACCTCAAATCACAATACTTTGAATTAAACACTACAAGTCACACATGCTAACCAGTAAAATGATAGGAAAGTCTATTCCTGCGCTACTTCAAAAACTTATGATAGATGATTTAAAAACAAAAATTTTAAATGAAAATACCAAGAACCCTTGTTATCCATCACAAATTTGCATATTGAGGCCTGAGATTTTGAAACTGTAAAGTGGTCAACTAGTGGTAACCAATTTGATGAAAGATTTTGCTACTTCCATGGTTTATATACATATTTAAGCAATTTAGTTCAACGTTGCCTCTTAAATATTTGTATATCTTCAAATTATGCTTAAAACAACCTAATTTTCTATCAGAATGTAGATGGAGATTTGGTTATGGAGGATCATGAGTCTTTTCATGAAGACGGTGTTTACCCCCTACCAGATACAGAATCAGAATGCAGCGACGTAGAACCATTACAAAGGCACAATGAAATGCAAAATACCGAAGATGATTTTCATGAGGAAATTCAAAATTCTTCAGTTCAAGAGGTATTAAAGCATACAATATGTTTTTGTAATATCTTTTCCTTTCCTGTTGTTACTCTTGATGTGTTCTTATATTTTTTAAAAATCTGACTGTAAGGTCAAATTGGGTGGGAGACATTGAAAGTGAGAATATTTGGCCTCTATTACCATTCATAGGTTAAAGGGGCAATAGACCGAATAATGAGGGCACAATTTTCTAGAGGTTCTTAGATATTCAGTAAAGCTTTTTGACCCATGTAGAGAGTTACAAAACTTCTCCCTAACACCGATACCTATACCAAGTAGTTATCAAAGATTCATAACCAATAACATTTCAACACTTTAAAAGGCAAAACAGGTCGATGAATATTTGAAAAACACCAGTGACACCAAAAAGATGACCTCACTTATTGGTCTAGTCCTCCTTTAAGGTAGGCACAAAGTTCTCCTTTAAGGTAGGCACAGGCCTTACCATCTTTAAATGCAGGAAGTATAAGAGTTTTGGGTTTTTCCATTAAACCCATCAGTGGTACTAAGCTGGGCCCACCTGATATCTTCTGGCTTTTACAAATGCCAACAGTGATCTTAATGTTTGATCACAAGCCAATGGGTGAGACTGACTTTTCAAATCCTGGCTAAATCCATGGTACTCACTTTCATGGTTCGTCTTGTAATTCTAATGCCTCATTGATATTTTTGAATCATTCTCCTTCTTTTAGGCCCATGATGAATATGCTGACCAATCGCAAGAAACTTCAGATCAGCACTCCTCCCCATTTTCATCTCCGAGATCAGATTCCCTGCTCGGCAAGAAACCCACATCTCAGAACACACCTTGCGAGGAACCAAACCTCCTTGAGACCTCAGAGTCAGCAAAGGAGAATGAAGATGAGAGACCAATAGCATCAAAGCTGGGAAGTAAAGTGAAAACTTTTGAGGAGTTGATTGAGGAACAACTCAAGATGGACGAGAAACAAAAAGTAAAATGTTTCGTTTTAGAATGGTCTTTTGTCCGGGGTTTTTAGACTCTTGTTTTAATGCACACTGTCTGTCCAGTTTTTGCTTGAGAAATAAGAACACAATCTCTTTATTTAGTTTGTTTGTTTGTTTGAAGACATTTTTGTAATCTCAGTGACTTATGATTTAACAAGCCACCTTAAGAAAAGGTTGGTAGTTTACCCTGCTAATCACAAATGATTGAGGGAAATACAGGAAATTTCATTTATGAGAAGTTACAACATCTTGGTCAAAGTTGATCCGAGGGTTTGTACTGGTTCTGGAAGGTCAGGAAGAAATAAAATACTAATTTCCAGGCCTGGAAAGTCAGGGAAAATGTGCGATTTTTCCAAAAGTCCTGGAAAAGTCAGCGATTTTTTTAAGAAAGCACATATTTTGTCTCGATTTTCTCAATTTTTGTTATAAGTGAGTAAAAAAGCAAGAAGGCATCATAATGTTGTATTTATAGATATATGACTGTGTTATTGGTCCTAGAATTTTCAGTCAGGGAAAAGTCAGGGAATTCTGCAAAGCCAAATGTTTACGAACCCTGGATTTAATATTCATTTTGTATTTGGTTATTCTTCCTAAAACTCATGTCAGACATCAATTTTAGGACATGACAACACAATACCACGTTCCTCAAAAATCCTATTGCTCTCAGTTTTTAGTTGAAAGCTGTAAATAGATCTCTAGCTTGATTTAAAAAGAGGCAGGGTGCTAGACTTGTTAAGAGGCACATTAATGCGTGCGCGAAGCGCTGCGTCTTTTTGGCATGGACTCCAGGGGCCCCCTTAAGGCTCAATCCCATGATGAAGAAGCTCTAGGATTTTAGCTATAATTATACCTTAGAATGAAACTAATCTGATTGATAAGGACCATTCATGAGCCAAACAGGACAATTGCTTACTATGCTATCATTCTGTGTTCTGTCCCCATGTAAGGTGTTTATTTATGAGGCTTATTAAGATTATTAAGCACAGTACCGACCCCTCTAGTTACCACCCTATCGCCCTCACCTGCTGTCTCTGTAAAATTATGGAAAGGGTCATTAATCAGACCAATTTGAACTCCCAATTTGATAACAAACTCCACGTCATCCAGCACACCATTCCGATCAAACCAACCATCAACAACCTCTCTCGTATCGACAACGCTCATATTACCCGTCTTGGAATTGGTCACACCCACCTCACTCACTCCCACCTTCTTATTGGCTCCCCCTACCCCTCTGCAACAATTGCCATTGCACCCTCACAATCCATCACGTTCTCCTTGCTTGCCCCCTGTAAAACCTTCCCAGAGCTTCCCTTGCTCCCCACAACTCAATTGCTGAGTTCTTCCAGAAAAATCCTCCGGATAAAATTATCTCCTTCCTTCATTGTGCTTCCCTCTACAACCATATTTAATTCTTCTCTTCCACCCCCTCTCTCTACTTTGTTTTTGTTTCACTCATGCACCTCCTCTCTCAATCACAACTTTCTGACTTTTTGTTTTTGAATTTCTCTCATTCTCCCCCTGTTTCCTTTCCTTCCTACCTCTAGAATGATCTGACCTCTCAGGCTCAATTTGACTCTCGTTGTTGTGGTGCCATTAAGCCTTCATCAAACAAACAAACATTAACCAGAGACTAAACTGGTTCCTTGAGACCAACAGAATTCTCTCCCCTTACCAAAGCAGTTTCCAGAAATGTTGCAATACCCTAGACCACTTAATTACGCTCGACACAGCTATCCAGAATCCTTTGCCAAATAGGAACACCTCATTGCCATCTTTTTCGACCTCGAGAAAGCTTTCGACACTACTTGGAAATACAGCATTATCTGCAAACTTTACACCATCGGCCTAGGAGGCCACCTCCCCATTTTTATTCAAAACTTCCTCTCACCCAGGCAGTTCCAAGTTCGTATTGGCTACACCCTCTCCAACCCCTACCCCAAAGAAGAGGGCGTCCCCCAAGACAGCATCCTCTCCCCCACTCTCTTCAACCTGAGCATTAATGACATCATGGATAACCTTGGCCCCAACATCAAACTTACCCTCTACGTGGACAACTTCACCATCTTCTACTTCTCCCCTAGCTTTGCTCTTGTCGAAAATAGACTCCAATTCAGCCTCAACCAGCTGCAAGTCTGGTGCAACAATAACGATTTTAAATTCTCCAAAGACAAGACAGTCCGCATACACTTCTTTCATTTGAACAACCTCCACCCCAACCCAAGCCTCGTGCTCAATTGCAATCGCATCCCTAAAGTTGAACACACAAAGTTCTTGGGTTTAAGTCTAGACCCCAAGCTCTCCTACAAGCAACACATCACCAACCTAAAATTGAAATGCAACAGCTCCCTCAATATTCTCCACCTCCTCTCCAACACCACTTGGGGTGCAAACCGCCATGCTCTCCTCAAAATCTTCAGGCTCACCATTCGTGCCAAGCTTGACTACGGCAATATTGTCTACTGTGTCGCTCACAACTCATACCTCAACCATATCAGCACCATTCAAAATGAAGCCCTCAGGTTTTGTCTAGGTGCCTACAGGACCTCCCCAATCACCAGCCTTCATGTTGAATCCAACGAACCCTCCTTTTTACTTAAATGTAGAAAGCTTAGCCTCTCCTATGCTTTTAGAGTCCTCACCAACACCCAGAACCCTGTTTACAACCTCATTAGGTATCCCAAATTCTCCACCCTCTTTGATAGGACTAAAACCCTATCCCCTCCCTTTAGCTTACGCATTAAATCAGACCTCCTCCATCTCGGCATCAATCCCGCCGCTCTCGGCACCTTCTCCTGACCCACTTTTCTTCCTAGGGCGACCCTTTCTTTATCCACCTGGGCCACTCCACTTATCACAAAACCCAAACCTTTACCCTAACCTTTTCATCAATCTCCACAACCAAATCAAAGACCAACTCCCCAACAAGAGGCAACAAGACAACTGCTGCTGCCGTTATCCAAGACATCACCCTAAGTAGCAGACTTCCTGACTACTCGTCCATCTTTTCAGTAGAGGCAAAGGCCATCCTCCTCACCCTCAACTTTATTGAGTACTCTCCGCTCAGCCACTTTGCCATCTTCTCCGACTCTAAGGTTGTTCTTCCTTACTCAATCTTAAATGGGATGACTTCACATCCCACCTCCTCCCCTGGAAACTCCTTTCGCCCACCCTCTGCAGGAAAAGTATTCTTTTCTTCTGGATACCCAGCCATGTTGGCAATGACAGGGCTGATGCAGCCGCTAAGCTTGCCCTCAACCTCCCCATTACCTCATTTCCCAAAACCCATTCTGACATCAAACCGCTTATCGTTTTCCTTGTTCATGGCCGCTGGCAAACCTCATGGGACTCCCAAATTGATAACAAACTCCACGTCATCCATCCCACCATTCCGATCAATCCCACCATCAACAACCTCTCTCGTATCGACAACGTTCATATTACCCGTCTTAGAATTGGTCACACCCACCTCACTCACTCCCACCTTCTTATTGGCTCCCCCTACCCCTCTGTAACAATTGCCATTGCACCCTCACAATCCATCACGTTCTCCTTGCTTGCCCCTTGTAAAACCTTCCCAGAGCTTCCCTTGCTCCCCACGACTCAATTGCTGAGTTCTTCCAGAAAAATCCTCCAGATAAAATTATCTCCTTCCTTCATCATGCTTCCCTCTACAACCATATTTAATTCTCCTCTTCCACCCCCTCTCTCTACTTTGTTTTTGTTTCACCCATGCACCTCCTCTCTCAATCACAACTTTCTGACTTTTTGTTCTTGAATTTCTCTCATTCTCCCCCTGTTTCCTTTTTTTCCTACCTCTCAAATTATCTGACCTCTCAGGCACAATTTGACCCTTGCTGTCGTGGTGGCGTTAAGCCCTCATCAAACAAACAAACAATTATTAAGTTTAAATTTTTTAAATTGTGTTCTCATTAGGGGCAGGGCAGACCCCAGGGGGCAGGGAGGACCCCCAAGGGGCAGGGCAGGCACACGGAGGGGTAGGGCATGTCACCCATGTAAAACAGCAAAGCTAGGGGTCTGGTACTAAATATGAGTACAGATTTGATGGAGTCAATCATCTATAAAAGAAGCTGCAATTATCTGAAAAAGTAAAGAGAAATGATTGAATTGAATTTTGTTGTAATGGTCATAATTATTTTAATCCTTATCATAATTTTACTGCTTAGCAGGTTACCAAAAGCTTCCTCCATCCAATATGATATGCACCAAGGTCTACAATATTCGAGAGGGGGCGGTGGAGAGGGGAAGGGGTGGGTGGCTTAATTCATATTATTGAAGGTTCTGGATATAATGTAGACATGACATCTGTTGCCTTGGTTGTCCTCTGCCATGAGTAACTATTATAGAAATTGATGAGTAATCATCATTGCTTAGACACCTGATTCTATCACTTGAGGAACTTAGGAAATGGTACATTTGGTTGGTTTCCATAAGAGTGGAATATAAGTGTTTAATAGTTTAAATTTAGTAGTGTAGTTCTTTGGTTGATAAAGGCAATGTCCTTTAAATAATGAACACTAGTAAATAATGCCAAATTAGAAGTATCACAATATTAATTACAAAGCATATCAATTCATGTTTGACTTGTTTATCATAATATTTCATTGGTGTCAGTATGATTAATCATAGCTATATACTGAATGTGTTTTAGCTATTTAGATATTGAAGATTTAAAAATAGTCCTGTTGTTTTTTTGTTTGTTTTTTCACTTCCCTGTCAAATTTACAAATGGGTATTTTTCTGTTAATACCACAGACAATTAAAGAGTCACCTCAGAAGCCAGCAAAACGTTCATTCTTGAAGAGAGGAGAGGGTATTGCAAGGTTTGGAAAATTCTCAATTCCACCTCCATCGAAAGGGAAGAATACCAAAGGTGCTGTGCAGCCAATGGAGCTTAAATTTGACAAAACGAAAACGTCTTCTTCAGATCAATCCAACAAAAATGAACAGGTGAGTCTGGACATGAAGTTGCTGTTAGTGTTACCTCATGTTAGGTATGCTGAAGCTATATTTCCAAAGTAATCTGCGTTTGGCCCTTACCATGGGCATATGGTAGGAGAAGGGATTGTTGGTGTAAAAATACCCCCCTTTCCCCTCCACCGATAGTATATTTTCGGACTAATTTATAAACAAAATGAGGGCAAAGCTCTGCTTTGGCTGTTTTCAGCGACATTGCATTTTCATGTAAATTCCATTTGCCCTAACCCTCAACCCCACCCCAACCCACACTTACCCATACCAATGTTACCCCCACACATACCCCTCCCCCTCTTCCAAAAAAAAAGATGGGATCTTATGAGTTTGGAACTTAACTTACTGTCCTTTTATCAAACAAGCCTAGCAGCTTCTACTTGTTGTTAAGAAAGAATATTTCCAGACCTTTCCTGTGCAGGGTTAGTAAAGTAATCTCAAAAGGTACAGGACCTTATAAGAGTTTTCACAACATGTACTAAATTTGGAAGTAAAAAATTAATGAAATGCAGTAGAAAGAAGAGCTACGGTAGTAAGGTTCATTTTGAGAGTGAAATTTTACTGCACTTGTTAGGTTTATAGATTATAAGCCAATCTGTAGCAATAAAATGTGTTATTGTCAGGATGTTTCTTCATCTCTAAGTTCACTATTTTAATCCAAATAGATTTGAGAATTTAATATCTTTGTAATTTGTTAAAACCATTCTGATATCATAAATGACTACAGCTAATTCTTATTTTTCTTAATATTCTATAAATATTCTTTATTGCTGATCAGGATCAAAGATGGCAGCCTCCTTCAAAGAAGGAAGCATTGCCAACCAGAACACCCAGCAAGCGTCCCCAAGACCCATTACATAAATCTTCAAGTAATATGGCTCTGTCTAAAGAGAAGATCCCGCCAGGGACCAAGCTGCTGTTACATCATCAGAAGGCAATCTCTGCAGCAACACCTGCCCAGTCATCGGGAGACGACACCATAGAGATTTCCTTTCAGCAGGGAATGAAGCAATGGCAGAAGACGACAGAGGTAAAACTTATATCAACCATAAAAACTAAACTGAAAACATCATGCATAGGGGAATTATTATTGGGTGCACGGGGGGGGGGAATGAACCCATAATTTTGTCCATATTTTACACCCTTGTTATTATGATTTTGATTGAATCCTTGTGTGTGATTTTGGGACATTCCTGTTAAGTCTTGATAATTTCATTGTGGATATACTAAAATTATTTTAAGATTAATGTGGAGACAGAATGTTTATATGCGTATTTGATGCAGGGCAAAGGATTTTGGCCCGAGTAGAATGACCTGACTTTAGGAGGGTCATTCACTACTGCAAAATCCGTTGAACCGTGCATTAAATACGCATATAAACACAATGTTAAAACATTATTCTTTTTATACAATTTTTGTGTTAAATTGTTTAAAATGCGTTTTTTTTAAAAGAATGAAAAACGAGAAAGGTTTGCATATATTTTTTTGCTTTGTTAAGAAATTCACCTGTTGTAAAAATAGACTATTCCAAATACTGAAGATCGTGCATTACAAGAATTTAATACACGGGTCATGACAATGCAAATACTCCATGGCAATTTTATACCCATGGTAAACATTAAAATTGCTAAGAAAAAGTTACAATCAGCTAGGTTGAAAATTGCATTGTTTGAAGTAAACTATAAAGGTTAGTTAAAGTTGGAAGAAATTTGTTTCCCTTGTTTGTGTGTATTTGTGGGTTTTTTTAATAATAAAAAAAATATATTCAAAATTATGGTAAAAGTGACAATAACACAGTTTATGTTAATCATGGATAGTGAAATCCTTCTTCTAACTTTTAAGACACTTCATGGATTGGCACCCATTTATAAAAAAAAACATCTCTTCAACCAAATCACTGAGATCTCAACTTGTGGAACATTTTCCTTACAACCATCCATTCCAACAATAATCTTAATGGCTTCAAACATGCTCTAAAAACACAGTTTTTTTATTGAACAATTTGATGTCTATTTATAAAAAAGATAAAAAATTTTAAAAAATCTCTTCAATCAGATCACTGAGATCTCAACATGTGCGACATTTTCCTTACAATTGTCCATTGCAACAATAATCTTAATGGCTTCATACATGCTCTAAAAACACATTTTTTTATTGAATAATTTGATGTTCGACTTATTAGTTACATTACTTTTTGCTATGATTTTATGATCTTCTCCTTTTATTTTAATTTATTTTCTTTGGTTTTCACCTCTTAAGTTATCATTGTAAAGTGCTTGTGAGCAAGCTTAGATTGAATTGAGCACTAAAAATATGTGGTATAGTAAATAAATGAATATATAAGCGATGTGATATTATAACAGGATGTCCAAATGATACTTTTCTTTATATCTTTCAGTTTGAGCAAGAAGATTTGGACGAGTTTGAGATGCTAGAAGAAGCGGCCGATGACAATGCTTCCTTCTCCAGTGAAAACTCCTTGGTGCTTGGTGTTCTTCAAAGGGCTAAATTACGACAGCAGGTGGGGGTTTGATGTCATGATTTCACTTTATTTCAATTTATTTATTTCCAGTATAAATTATGTACAATTTCTAAATAGGTAAATACAATAATATAAAATACAAAAAATAATAACAATAATAATACAAAATAAAAAATTACACGAAAGGAAATAATGTAGAATATTAGACTATAAAACGGTTAAAGATATGAAAATGAATACAAAATGATTAGTTAAAAAGGGTTATAATAAGGGCTCTAAAATACCAAAATGTGTAAAAATTGCAGCTTTATATACAAATGAATTTGTAAAAACTGTTGTTCTAAAACTTGGGATGGTGGCTGGGTTTCTCAGATTATAATTTGTTTTATTGCACATGGATGTTATTTCTAAATTTAGTGGGTGGTCTTTTGTTTGAACTATGTTTTAGGCAAGTCTGTCAAATTCTTTCTTTGCTGCATCGTTTACTTTATTTATAAGTAAATCACGATCTAAACAAAATATATTGGCACAATATCTCAAGAAACTAATAATTCTATTTTTATCTTTTACTTTTAAAAAATGGTACCAAACTGGGACTGCATAAATAATATGAGGCAAGATGGAGGCTGTAAATATCTTCATCCTAGTTTCAGGAGGGAAATAAGAAATGATATAGGTTATTGTGTGATGAACGCCCAGTGACATTAGGGAGTTTTCGATTTTGGGCGACGGATGGTTCTGCGACGGTAAAAATAAATCAACATGACCGTCCAGTGTATTAAGTTCCGTTCTGCAATAACCCATTTCGATTTTCAGGCGACGAACTTTAATTTGATCACGTGATCGATAATTCGTCACCATAGAGATATGTCGACTGCTTCGTCGCGTTCGTCACTGTTTTCTAAAAATGACCAATCTTTATCGAGTCAGAGAAGCATTAGTCCTCAGTCATTGTTTGGAAATACGATGAAGAAGAATTTATGCTGCTATATGATGTCAATAAGCCCACCAATCGTGATTTGAAGTCGACGAGTAAGAAGCATTTAATTTGGACAACTACAACGATGGTAAATGCAATTCATATTTCAGGTAGCCTAAATCATATATGTACTTAACTTCTACAGTATAGAACTACGTATTTAACAGTTAATTAAATCTGAAATACCCAGATATGAATCACTTGAATTTCAAACGGCAACCATATGGGTCATTCCATTAAGGGGTCATTTCATTGCGACCATTTCATTAAGGGATCATTTCATTAAGGGGTCTTTTCATTAAGGGCCATTTCAATAAGGAGCCATTCCATTATGGGGCCATTTCATTAGGGGCCATTTCATTAAGGGTCATTTCATTAGGGGCCATTTCATTAAGAGCCATTTCAGTAAGGGGCCATTTCATTAAGAGGCCATTTTTATTAAGCAGCCATTTCAATAAGGGGCCATTTCATTGTGGGGCCATTTCATTGTGGGGCCATTTCATTAGGGGCCATTTCATTAAGAGGCCATTTTTATTAAGCAGCCATTTCATTGTGGGGCCATTTCATTAATGGGCCATTTCATTAAGTGCCATTTCATTAGGGGCCATTTCATTAAGGGGCCATTTCATTAAGGACCATTTCATTAAGGGAAATTTCATTAAAGGCCATTTAATTAGGGGCCATTTCATTAAGGGACCATTTCATTTACGATGCATAGGCTAAGGTTAGCATTCATGTTCGTTATACCAAAAAAAAAAAATATTGTCATTGATGTATTTCCTCTCTAAAGTAACTTCATGAAAATGGATGTACAAAGATTAAATATTTTTTGATGTGTTTTTCTTCTAACGACCGCGATATTGATATTTTCCGTGGAACTAGTTATAGGCTACTTGGCGTGTTAAGACTGATAATTTTCATGAGCAAAGGTATACGTTCACGAGCGGGGCTGATGGAATATGGGGATTGCATCGTGAAATAACTTCTCGGCAAAAAGGGTATTGAATTTTATCCCGAAAGAGTAAAAATACTCTTAGTCTTATAGCTGTGAAAAACATATTTGTTATTTGAAGTCAAGCCTCAAGGGAGAAGTAACCAGTTGATTACTTTCAAATAAGATACAGAATGAATGCAGACTTACACTTTGCATTATTTTTTATTTAATGCATTCTTTTTCTATGAATCAACGTCCTGGGTCTATCTGCAGGGTGCCCTTTTTCATGCGCTGCCCGCCGCTTATCTTACTTTCAGCGCCCCTGTTTATTTGTATCTGACCTGAAAGTGTGTTTTAATACACCCTCACACCATTTAGCCAAGCTCCACTGTCGTCATGTTTATTTTGTGTTTTTAACACTATTTATTTCTTCAAATGCAATTCTACCTCTCACTGTGACTCAGGCATGAAAATATGTTGTTTTGTTTTTACATTTTTATCCCATTGAAATTTTGGTTTATATTTATATGTATTTTTCATACATATGAAAACTTTGAAATTCTAAATTAAAATATTCCACAACATTTAAGTTTCAATGAATGTGCTCATGAGTGATGTGTTACATATTTTAACTTTAAGAAAATAAGTTTTAATGTGAAAGCTACAATAATATTAGCACAATATTGAATGATTCAAATTACAGACAAACTTCATATGAATCACATCATTACTTGTGTACCTTCTGATGCTATTTTCATAGTATATTTACCCCATTTTCTTAATCTTTTTCAGGTTTCTCTTTACCATGGGTAGGATCTGCACAATTTACGGCTGTGGAAACAGTGTAAAGAGGCTGAACAAGTGGTACTCTCATTTATGTGAACTTCATGGTTTAAAGTTTGGTCGATTTGTGAATGTAAGCCACTGTTTTCAGTTATTTCCATTCCCTACTGAAACCAAGGACCCAGAACGGAGAAAACATGGACAAAGCTTGTCAACAGAAAAGGTCAAGATGGGAAAAACTGGCAACCATCAAAAGATGATAGAATTTGCTCATTACATTTTGTTGATACAGAGCCAGCATCTGCCCACCCAAACTCTTCAGAAAATTTGGGATATGACATGCTGTCAGCAAAAGCTGCAAGAAAGCCACCTCGTAAAAAGGGAATTGAAACCATCAATGAAAAAGGACTCAAAACAAACAGCACCAGCTGCAGCTGCTTTTCATAGGAGGTACCTGTTGTTAAAGAGTTTGAGCCTTCAACAGCTGAAGGAACTGATGGTCCTCCTACTGAAAAAATGAAGCCTCATCTGGAAGAACATTCCTATCATGCTCCTGCAACTGATTGTGTAATAAAGTGTGTTGATAAAGCAAAGAAAATCAGAGAACTTGTAAGCAAGGTTGCAAAATTAAAGAAGAAGAAGACACACACTAAAGTGCAGGACACAAATGATTATCCAATTTTAAAAATTATCTTGAAGAATGACACCATTGTGAAGTCATACACTGGCATACAGTCAAAGACCAAGTTTATGGCATTGTACCAGTACCTGTTGCCAAATGGGAAGAAGATAAGGTACTGGTGTGGCAGGAAGAAAGTCATCCCCAAGGACAACTCCAATAAGGCAGCTGACCAGCGTGGACCTGCCCGAACACTCACGGTGAAGGAAGAGTTCCTGTTGGTCCTTCTTAAATTGAGAATGGCCCTCCGATTTCCTTCCTGGCAAGTTTGTTTTGTGTATCGTCGGGAAGCGCCTGCAAATATTCAACACATGGGTTAAATAAATTCCTGGCTTTTGAGCTTAAACCACTAATCTTCTGGCCAGACAAGGAAATCATATTGGAGAAAATGCCTGTGAGCCTTAAGAATAAGTACAAGACATTGAGGTGTACCATAGATTGTATGCGAATTATTTATTGGTCGGCCACTGAAATTTGGAACTTCAGGCACTAACATGGTGGACTACAAGCGACATAATACCATCAAGTTTTTGTTGCCATAGCTCCAAATGGCATGATATCGTTCATTTCAAAAGCTTGGGGAGGGAGGGCATCAGATGTTTTAATTACAAAGGAGTCTGTTTTTTTTTAAATTTAATTGACAAGGGGGATATCATACTTGCTGACAGAGGGTTCACCATTAAGGAAAAACTTTTGATGAGACATGCCAAGCTAGAGATCCCACCACCAAGTAAGGAAGGGCAGCAAGCACCAGAAGAGGTTGCCAGGCCAAAGAAAATTGCTAATGCACGAATCCATGTCGAAAGGGCTATCGGGAGAATGAAATGGTTCAAAATCCTCAAGGAGGTTTTACCAATCAACCTTGTTCCTGTGATAGATGACATTATAACAGTCTGTGCAGCCCTGGTTAACCTCCTACCACCCTTGTGTCAAAGTGAACAAGTGACTTCTTGCAAAGTCACAACTGCTTATTGTATATAACTTTCAAACGTTTTATTGGACATTGTTTTTGAAACTATGTAATTTTTGTATTATCCATTGCTTTATCATTAATGCTTTCAACAATGACTGAAATGAATAATAAATTCCAGTGGTTGCTCTACAGGTGGGGTGGGGGTGGGAATTTCCCAAACAATTATTGAACTTCTTTGATGTGGTTTAGGAAAACTGGGGTAT
Source organism: Chiridota heheva (assembly GCA_020152595.1). Taxonomy (NCBI): domain Eukaryota; kingdom Metazoa; phylum Echinodermata; class Holothuroidea; order Apodida; family Chiridotidae; genus Chiridota; species Chiridota heheva. The sequence goes on from JAIGNY010003544.1 coordinate 632,993, forward strand.
GGCTCTAGGCTACATGTACATACAGGAGCTGAAATAACAATATAATCAAGACAGGATACTTTTAATTATCTTCTCTCTTTTCTTTCTTGTAATAAACTCTGTAAAAGAAACAAATATGTACAAATAATATTTACATGTTAATGATTCCATTTTAGGACTAGCTTGGAAAAGCGGTAAGCTAGCCAAAGCAAATGAAGTAATGGCCAAATAATACCAATTTCCAACCCTGTTTCCAGATGCTCTTGACCTGATTTGCAAAGTATGTACATATATTCTTTGAAGTAGCCATTTTGTTTTCATGGTCGACTCAACTGCATCATGAACAAGGTCAAGGTGATGAATTGACATGGTGTTTTCAAATAACATTTAAATTGAAAAAAATCCTCAAAAGTACTCTTAAGTAAAGCAAAGTACTTCAAGTATTCTTTAATGGGAGTAGCCATTCTGTTTTGACTATTTTATATAATGGACACCACCTAGCACCAATGCAGAGTTTCTACTGTGCCGTATAGTGGTGCCTGAAATTCATACAAACAAAAAATTCAAAATTTCTATATGTATTCCAAGTAAGATATTTTCATATAGAATGTTGATGTCCTAAATTTCACTTTCATGCAAATTAATCTGGTTAAAAAATTTAACTTTCTGGTAAGAGAATTTCTTCAAAGGTACTTAAAAGTACTTCAAGTATTCTTCAATGGGAGTAGCCATTTTGTTTTGACTTTTTATATGAACACCACCTGCTACCAATGCAGAGTTTCTACTGTGCCTTAGTAGTGCCTGAAAGTTATTAACAAAATATCAAAATTTCTATATATATTCCAACCAAGATATTTTTCATATAAAATGTTGAAGTCCTAAGTTCATTTTCATGCGAATTAATGTAAATAAAAATTTACCTTTTTGTTTAATTAAAATAAACTTTTGATCATGGATATGGCTACAGTGGCCACGACAAGCAACATGACCGACTGGCACAGGCACCAAAAAATTTCCCAAACAGCAGTCATCAGAGACTACCATCAACAGCACCAGCTAACGGAAAGGCATTCACACAAAAGGGGATCAAATTAACACCATCAGCTGTACTTGTCAAATAATATTAGATTTTCCCTAGTTTACATACACCCCTTAAAGATATGATAGCTCGTCAAGAACACGTATGACTGTTAAAGGAATATTCCCAAATATTTTCATTTAAAATATATGAAAATAGTGAAAATAAATATGTTAATATCTATTTTCATGTGAATGACTGCCTCAATAAGAAAACATATTTTGACTCATTTTCAAAGAATACTTAACGATCAAAATGACAGTGCTGATGATATGACATCACAGATGTTGCCAGAAAAAAAGATTTTCGTCAACATTGTAAAACATTTAGAAATTCTGAACTTTTCACCTGTTAGCTTTTAAGTCTTGTCTCTTTCAAAAATGTAAAATAAAAATCCGGTTAGAATTTTCCTTTAATATGTTTATTCGATAACAAGAGAAATTCTGATGCAAAGGAATGGAAAAAACACATTGTGTACAGATTCACATGGATTGTTGCAACTCTCTTGTAACCATTTTTTTTTGCCATGTGTGTGGTATAAAATAGTTTGCTAATTGTTTGATCTCCTTCCACCTTTCACTGTCAAAAGAATTCGAACTCTTAGGTAACCATGAAGAAAAACAAAAATGATGTCACTAGCATTTAGTTTTGGCAATGTGCCCAAAAATTCTTCCAAATCACTTGCTGTTTGTGCTAGGTCCATTAAAGAAATGGGTCAGTGTAGTGGTTGCACATCCACAGAGTTACCAACATTAGTATCCTCCCACGGCTGTTCAATAATTGCTGTAGTTGCCGTTTCTTCCTTCTCCTTCACATAAGTTAAAGCACAAGCATTCATAAATTCAGGCCGAATAGATTAAAAGTCCTCTAATGTCGGAGTTCTTGGCTGAGCGCTTGTCGAGGTGGATGGGGAGAACAATCGCCTGCTGGATGGGTTGATGCCTTCTGTGGATGTTTTGCCTGAAAGAACAAGTGGCTTATAACAGTCAATGTTATGGAAACTTGATAAGCTTAAACAATTATTTACTCTTGGATTTGGTCTTGGGGAAAAAAATTACAGTTATGGGGGAAATTCCTGCAAAAATCAATTTTAAAAAATGGCCAGAATTTTTTTGTTGGCCACTTTAAGAATAACCCAGTTGAAACCATTGTGACCATTTTTGACCATTGTGAAAACTAAATATTACATACAAATTAGTACTGTTTGGCATTTTGCTACAGATTTGATCAAAAAATAAAAAAATGGCCAATGAATTTTTCTTTCTGTCCATGCATTTGCAGCCAATTTAGACTAATAACAAACAAAAAAATTGATGTCTGATTTGACTGCTCTTTTATTTTATGGCCTCATTTTGTTATAAAAATCACCTCTAGAGTAAATTTTCAAATCCACCCTACAATTCAAATGAAGGGGAAAATCCCCATCCCACATTTTCATTCAAGGAATATTCATGTGGATTTTCATTATTCCTACTGTATGTGATAAAGAACATTTTAGTAACAATTTGGTACAAAAAGTGAGGCTGATATCATATTCCATTCAAGAAATATAATTTTTTTAAAAGAAGAAAAATGCTTTTAAAAAACACCTCATACAGAATATGACCTTGGTTTGATTATGTAGGTAGGCAAATTCATGAAAAAGTCTTTTGTATTTCTTTGAAATTGACTTAAATTTTCCCACATTGAAAATGTGACGTACATTGAAAAAGAAAAGAAAAGAACAAAATATTTTCATGTCAAGTGTGCATTTCACCATATCCCTTTTTTTTCAACAAAGCTATTTTGGATTATGTGAAAAACATGTTATTAAATTTGCAAGAAATACATAAAATTTTGCTGAATTTGCCTGCTTACCTGTATGCAATCAAGTTGAAGGAAAATTATGTACCAGGTATTTTAAGAGCATCTTTCCTTTCTTTAAATTGTGATGTCTTCTGAATGGAATTAAGATATTAACTTAGTTCTTGCACCACTTTGTTTCTTAAGTTTAATTGTTCTTTACCATAAATGAAAATCCACAGGAATATTTCTTTAACCAAATAAAATAAAATTAACTTAAAAAATATCTTTCTTAGGGAACTGCGGTTTGGTCCATGTCATATCGCAAATTCGTTTTGGCTGAACATTCTTCTTGGCTCCAAAAGCAGACCAGCCACACTCACGTGAAGTGCATGATGGGTTTGTGAGTCCATTTCTCCAAGCAAAATCGACCTAAAAAGAACTGCGATGTAGTTGCATGTGGAACTGTACCTGGAAAGCAAAAAGAGACGGAAAATTAATTTAATTACAAATCAAACTAAATCTTGACTGGATACTAGACATGGTTATTCATGATAATTTTAAACAAACCTGCAAATACATCCAGTTATTGCACTTCATTAACTATATGACGCACCCCTAACTGGCCATGTGATGTTATGCACCCGTCATCAACCTTACACAACATTCTACTCACTCGCACATTGAAGGTACTGTAGACCATGATGTGACATCATTACTACTTCGACGCTACATTTGTGGGCGTTCGATGCACCAATGAATTGCAATTTAATCAATATTGGGAGGTTGGTACTTGGGTTTAGGTTAGGTAATTTGTATGGTACATTATGGGATACGATGATACGATAGCTTTAAATAAATTTGTTAATTTTTACGAATAATTACTTTTTGTTTATTTTCATGTTAACATACGCTGGTAAATTTATACTGATCTACTGGCACCGACCTGCAATTTTGCCAAAATAAATGCAAAAGTTTGAATTATTCTTGTCTTTTAGGTGTAATGTTATTATTTCTTGATTGTTTAATTCAACTTGGCATACGCCTACAATAGCAAACTTACCTGCAAAGCATGTGCAAGCTGAGTGGACCTTTCTGGGTTTTCCCAGCACACACCCACACTTTCCAAGGCAGATTATTGACATTTTTGTGATGGCCTGCAGTCTGCTCGTAGCACACAAAGCTCACTGTTACTACCACTGATATCAGTCCATGGTATTCTATAGTACTCAGTCAACCTGAAGTGAAATAACTATAGGCCTTTTCTTCCTTATAGTCTGACATAAGTCTTTGCCTCAGAGGCACATCGACCAGGTTTAAAAGATAATGTCCAATATCAAAAGACATAATGGGAGGCCACTTTCCAATGCTATTGTCCTCTGACTCCTATCCATCCTCAAGATGTAACGGTCCGAATAGTTTTCCCCTCTATGGCCAACAAACTATCGTATTTGTCAGCTCTGCTTTCTGCGGCAGTGGCAGGGGTCAACTGGTTTGATGTACTCCGCAGCCGGAGTGCACTAAACACAAGGGCCACCAATTCATCTTTTCGACCAGACAACTTAAGTCCTCTTTTTCAAAAAATCGCTTTAAAGCCTTCACAGTCCATAAAGCGAATACCGTCTATGGATAGTTCCTCATCCATCACTAACAAAATTATGGAAAATATAGCGCAAAATCACAAGAAATGACCACTTGAGAACTGTAAACAGACACTATGAACATGAAGCATAGCGAAGAAAAGATCTAACGTGGGGAAGTGTATTGTGATTGTCTGTATGGTCAATGGGAGTGTAGGTTGGCTGTGTTTGCCTGTCACCGAATTATTGATTTTGGGATCCGCATGAGCTTATGACCCATTACGTAATGAGGCTACATGATGAAACTACGAACTCGCTTATTAGCATTGGAACCAAAAATGAAATAACTTATCATTTAAATTGAAATCATTTGAATTTAAAAATATTTCTTTAAAGAAATTATGCTGCATAATGCAACAATTAACCACACATCAGCAAAACATTTGTTGAAGTTTACAAGTGATCTATGTCTCTGATCATTCAAGGAAAAAAACAGTTAAAAACCAGAGAAGAGGAACAACAACCAGTATGGGTCTTTACATTGTTCATAACCAGTCAAAGTTTACCTCTTTCTGGTCTCAGAGAATCGTTCAACATTTGCTTCTGCATTTCTATGCCATCTATCCTCTTCTGTTCTTCCTCATCCTTTTTTGAGGTGGGATGTTCTCTGCGTCTTGCTCCATCTCTTCTAACTGCTCAAGTAACTCTCTAACTTCTTCCTAAGTATCCGCTCTTCAGGGCTGATCCCAGACGCAGCCCCCTCCTTGTTGTTTTCATTCAAGTTTAGCTTTCAGTCCTTGTATTAGTCTCTGACAGTTCTTTGGTTTAGGTTGATCGGCGTGTTTGTTGATTGATTTAATGGTTGGAGAGCTGTGGCAACCTGCTCCCACATCTTCCCTCTTTCCCTGCGTCCCATGTCTATGCCTAAATAGATTTTGTACAACCATTTCGCGTAGCAAGAAGACCTCCATTGCTTCAGTCCATTGTGACTTTTTTTCTGAAATTATTTTTTTAGATGAGGTACACGGAGGTTTTCATATTCAGTAATTAGTTTGCTGCGATTTCTTCTTAGTATTAAAGAAGGAGGGGAAGGGGAGAGGGGGCGACAAGATGTTGAGGTTGGAAAGTCTTAGTCTTAATTCTAGACTCTCTAGAGCTCAAATTTAGGCACTCCAAAATGCTTTTTTTAGAAAAGCAAAAAAAAAAAGATTTATTAATAAAGTGAAAGTCCACATGTATAAGACTACCATTCTGCATTTAGATTGATTAAGAATTCTACTTAAAAGTTTTCAATTTTGATTCAATTGTTTCACTGCAGCTCTGCTATAGGGCTTTTCAAGAGGCATCAAAATATGCACAGAAATTGTGACTATTTATTCCTAAAATGCCAAAAGACAAAAGAAACAAAGGTGTGTAATCCGCAAACATACATTACTATCCCGATGGAACACGTTATGTGCTACTTAATAAGTTCAACATCAGAATACACAATTCCACAATTCAAATATGCAAACGCGTCAGACCCCAAAAAGGTAGAGTGAGCTAACAAGGTCGGGCCTATTTGTACGACGGGTCGTATAAATAGATCTGCCATTGATCGTAATATGTACTGCAGCCATACATATAAGGAAGTCAGGAATCAATATTTATATGGAAAGAAACATTAACAACAGTTATTAAATGAAACGCTGCCAAATCAAATTGTTTCATACTGTGTAGTTCAGTTGTAACCTAGTTCCTATGCTAAAACAAAAGAATATTTATACTCTTTTCCTCATACACTAAAAGAGTGGAATACATTGCCATCAGACATTGTAGGACAATAGGCCTAGTCTAGCTATTGAACCATTTACCATCATTTAACCATAATTCCTTTCACTTTAACCCATGTCTGTATGTTGACATTGTGTGATTACTGTTGTTTACTGATCTGCGGCCCTAACGAAGACTATGGTTGTTCCGATGGACGCCATTAGAGATCAACGACAATTTTGTTTTGTAGTAACTTTTTTCAAATTTACACAGCATTCCTGAGAATATTCTTCACTAAAATATCAAGTCTTTTTTCACCAGGTTCACAACAGATGTACTGTTTATCCACAAAACCCTGCAATTTATAATTTATCTATTTTCTGTGAGTCTTCTGTTCATAATGGAACAGCTATTCATCTATTACTTGAAGAGCAGAACTAAATTTTGTTGGCTATTTATCTAGGGTCGACGTCCTAGCGCTGAGGGGCAAAGCCCCAGAAGCTATTAGCGTTTTTAGGCGTGATTTTGTAGCAGAAAAATTGTCTCAATTCGAACTAAAGTTAGTTAAAGGAATATTATTTTGGAACACATGTTCAAATGCAGGATCGTTTACTTCAATATGTGTCTTTCGTTGGGGTCTAGATATGGTTTTCATGTTTTTGTAGTAAGAATTGAGCTTTGAGAAAAATATTTACAACGTAGAGAATACAAAATAAATACAATTATTTTCATAACAATTTTTGCACCCCTGTGGGCATTGGCGCCCTCTCGAAGAGCTTCTACCAGCATGTATTCAATAGAAATGTTTGTCTTTCATTACTTCATTGCAGGAACAGATATTAAAAATTGCCAACGAGCTATCGCCATGCATCGGTTTCTGTCCAGCGTAAAATCCAGGGCCCACTCGGTGCCAATGGGGAAAATGGCTGAAATTTCTGTATTTTTGTGGAAAATTCATGCGCTTCTGGACTTCACAAATGGAATTTTACTTGCTTTTTAGTACATAGATATACTGTAGGAAGAAGTTATTGAACAACACGTAAATTCTCCCAGAGCCTAATTTCTTTTTCTCAGGACAATTTTGGCGCCTCTTCAGAAAGCCGATGGGGAAGGGGGTTGTTTCCCACCACGTCACTGATTAGAAGGATTTTTGACGACTTAACCTATTTGGATTTAGAGTCGCAACTTGCACTAGTACGTGGAAACTAGGTAGAGTACTTCAATAAAAAAAAGTCAAAAACATTGCAAATTAAAATAAACCTGACAACAAGTCCTTATCAACGCAACCTACACTGAGTCCGTTTCGCGAAAACAAAAATATAAGTGCAACATTTTTGTTTATTTCAACTCAAGAAAATCGCATATTATATCCAAACTTGATTGTTTATATCTTTAAAATACAAGCAACGAAAATATTAACACGAATTTTCAAGCGTTCACATAAAACCTAAAAGAAATAACAAAAACTAACCGAATAATCACTCTGTTTCAACTCGGTGGTCGCATCGCTCATGTCCATGTTGTTGTTTGATATGACGCCAAAATTAGGTCGTAAGGTCATATGTGTACCAAAGTTGTCGTTTTCACCACAACACAGAATCACCCGAATACCGTCCTAGAATTTCGAGGATCGACAACATTGCACAGACTACACATGCGCAGATGACTCGAGGCGTGAATTTACCGTCGCAGAACCATCCGTCGTACAAATCGAAAACTCCCTATTTAAATGGGTTGACCAACCGTTAAAGGTCTTGGACATGTTGCAATTTATTAATTGAAAGAGCATTTAAATCTGAGCAGATCAGTTTTTGTATTTTGAAAAAAAACACTTTTTAATTTTGATTTATGGTTTATCAAAGTTTGATCAGGTTTTGATCAATGCTAAATCTGCGATGCATGACCAGAAGGACAGTTCAAAATTTTGATGTGATTCATTAGAATTCTTTTCTACAATCAGCGTCAAAATACTTGCCACCTTTTTCCCTTCCCCCCTTCAATGTTGGCATGATGTACCGCTTTAAAAATGAAAAGGCTAAGAACTTTATTCTAAACTTTTTTACCAACATTGAAGAGGGGTAGTAAGGAGAAGAAATTTTTTTAAATAATTTTGTCGGTGATTGTAGAACTTAGTCACTGAATATGATGGGAAACTTTAGGAAAGTCTTATCTTGCTAGGATTTAATTGACGGTATTGTAAATACTTTAAAATATCCTTCACCACTTCAAAGAATTATGATAAACGACTTAAAAGCAAGGATTTACATTAGAAAATACTAAGTTCGCCCTGTGTTAACATCACAAATTTGTAAATTGATGCCTGAGATTTCAAAAATCCTGCTTATAGATTTTAAAGCAGTTTAGCTAATGTTGCTTTTACGCATCCATCTTTCTTCAAGAAAGAATTACGAGGGAAGAACATTATACTTTTATAACTATTCTGAACATGTAGGATGTATTACCAATGTTGACATTAGAAAAATGATTTACTTTATTTCTACAACTGAGAACTGTATTTCAGCAGTAAAAAAAGAGGTTTTTGGAACTTTGATTTGAATAATATAGCTGGAAAAAGAATTTTCATTTCAAGTATCTAATGAATTGTCCTAAAGATTTAAGTATCATTTCTTCTCTTCTAGATGTTAGCATCCTCGTCACCATTCAAAACAACACAAAGATTGCCTACTTTAGTGTCTGTAGACAGCTCAATTCAAGATGTCCCTGAACAAGAACAACAAACTGAGGAGCATGGTCAGTCACATGATCACTTACCTGATGTATCACATGATAAGACTGATAGTAGTTTTGAAGATGATGCTAATGAGAAAATTATGAGTGATGCAGATGATCTTGATGAAACGCTAAAAAGCAATATAGAGAATGAGAAAGTCCCTGTGTTCAAGAGGTTCATTGGTCGAGGACAGAGAATGGCGGATGGAAATATGGCCGATGAGAATTTAAATTTTCATCCATCTGATCATTTTCTTCATGAGAGTTATGAGAAATTGAAACATACCGGGTCTTCATATTCCAATATGGAGGAGAATCTTAGTCGGAACAGAAATGCAATTGATTTAAACAATGTTTGGTCTGAAAAAGCGAAACGATCATCACATGATGATGGATGGCAGGAAAATGAAAAGAGGGACAATGATGGAACATCAGACGAAGATGAGGTTGAAGAAGATTATGGTGGAGATATCAAGAACAGTCATGGAAATGATGAACGAAATTATGATCAATCTGAAACAAATAGAAATTCAAACTTAAGAAATTTAGTCGAGCACAAGATTAAAAGCTCCCCATTGGATGAGAGAGTTCCATCTGTGGTGCCAACTGCAATTGACTTTGATGATGATGAGACATGGGGTGATTTGTCAGGGCAGCTGTCAGATAGCAGCGATGAGAGCATCCTTGCCAGTGGTCAAGCTTTACGCCAAGATTCTGACACAGATGAAGGTGAGCATAGGTATTAAGGTGCTGCATGATTATTTTTCTCTATCTTTTGTCTCCTTTTCCAAATTTTCAACAAGAACAATAATCATGATAAATTAAAATACATAATATATGTTGTAAAAGTTACAAGAAAATACAAATATAATTTGTATAAATATATATAATATATATTTGGTTCCGATAATCAGAGTAAAAACAGATGTTTTATGTTTTTTCAATTTCTTAAGTAAGCAACAGTATATGTGGTAAATATTTGTTCTAAAAACGTCCCCCTGTGTAATTGTGCGATTAAAAGCACATTGAATTGCGAAAGAGGGAAGCACCCAAAGATGTATTTACATTAATATTATTTCTGTCATTATTTTACATGGGAAGATTTTTGATAACTTTATTTAGAACTGTGGAAAATGGGGATAATTTTATCATCAAAGGGAAAAGAATAATTTGTTGCAAAACTATCTACATTTCAAACAGAAAATATATTCATTGTGTCTAAAAACTGTATTTTTCAAAATTAATTTTGAAATTTTTTTTTGTAAAAATAAATAACATAGAGTACATTTGAATACAACGCAATGGAATATGCTTTTGAGCATAGGGTTCTTCAATCAACACCTCTGCCTTTATCAACCATTGATAAATCAATTAGATAATGGACAGCTAAGAATGACACATTCTTCTTTGTTTTATGTTAGGTATATCAAAGTCTGTGTTGGATAGAAGGAAACCTGCTAGTGGGGAGAGTGCATCAACTGCTTCACCACCCCCAGTCTCAAACCTGGTCATGAAGTTATTTCCAACCCTGAAGCCCAAAGAGAAGGACAAGGAACCAAAGGTATCTTCTTCTTCTTTTTTATTGGATTGAAGAAGATTTTCCTTTTGTGGATATTTTTATTAGTCTAAACTTTCCTCTATGGTTTACGATCATTGATTATAAAGCAAATTCTTTTTTATGAAAGGAGATTTAGTGTCCAGTTTGATAACTGCCAAAGCTCGTATTCCGCTTATTTTCTGAATAAGAGTGTTTCAGCTGACGTTACAAGGTCACATGACTTTGTTTACATCGGCATTTTGTCCGGCAATACCACTGACATGACTTTGTTTACATCGCCATTTTGTTGGGAAATACAACTGTCGTCTGCTGTACACTTGATTAGATTTACATACGTTTGCATGTTGTTATATAAGATTATTTAGATAATTATGCCAGAATATTACTGTGCCATTGGTTGCACTAATAACAAATTGATGTGTGCAGGGGAATAAAAAGACATTTTCTAGCTTTCCATCTGATCATGATCGACGTTCGAAGTGGGTTTCTGCTGTGCGACGCGATGGCTTCAATCTACAGTTCAAACTAGGATTTTCAATGAGCACTTTATATCAGGTATGTAGGCTTTGTCTAAGTATAACGAACAATCAGCTGGCGTCAACGTTACCGTATACCTGGTGAAAATGTAATACTTAAGGAAAATATAAAGTAAAATTGGAAGCGATAAAAACATTGCAAGTAGTAAAAATTAATTAAACTGATACTGATAGGTTAGCATGTAGTATGTTTGTTGTATGTGTGATGTGACTGATTTGTGTCAAGACGGGTGAAATGCAACGATGCTGCTGCCCTGCAAAATGGAGTCCAGTTGAGTTAGAGTCACATGATGAAATCCCTCTTTTGATCATTTAGTCCAAGTTAGGTTTCATACTAGTGTTTAAAAAACTTAAAAATTTGTTTATACAATTTCATTTTCTTGAATGGTGAACAATTTTGATATTTTACACATTTGTCTTAAAAAATTCTTTTTTTTTTTTCAATGTAAATGATTGTGTGGATGCTATTCTTTGCCATACTGTATGTATGACCAATTGCCTTTATATTTAGAATTAGAGATTTGTTTATTACCTAAAATGTTCAATATCTCTGACAAACTTTTTTTTTGTAATTTCCCAGTAATCTATTTCACAAAAAATTGATCAAACTTGAAACAAATACAAAAAAATCAAGACATTTTTTGTTTTAAATCTCAAACCTGGTTTATCAAACCTGGTTTATATAATCTTTAGCCATTGCAAAAGAGATGTAAAATACTCAGTCTACCTTTCTACTTACCTCTTAAATTTACAGGAGGATCTTGGGAAGAAACTAAAGCAGCTGGCTGAGAGACCTGTGGGGGACGGCTTGCGGTCAAAGGTACTTAAAGACAAACTCATGGAACTGGAGAATGAGATCGAGAGATTCAGGAAGGAAAATGCTGCTCTGGCCAAGTTGAGAGAAGAAAGAGAGAAGGTAATGCATAGTTGTGATTCAAAGGTTCAGTGGACAAATATACAAATGAGTGTCTTAGCTTTTTATTATATTTAGATGTTACATTCAACAGTAAATTGTGAAAATGTTTTCAGGATTATTTTTCAGACAGGATTATTTTCTAAACAGGCATTTCCTGCCGTAATAGCGGCAGGGTCCAGTTACTATTTTCTTGAAGAGCATCTTGTATGTATTTCATAGATTCATTGTTGGTCCTCTCTTATATCTGATGCATTATAAGATAAATGAATTCAGTTTTAACTTAGCAATTCATGTTTGGAACTTAATTGTTTTATCACTTCTTTGACAATCTCCTTAGAATATTATTTGTATTTTTTATTCCATGTGTATTATATAAGTCTATCACAGTAAGAAGCATTAGAATCATTGGTTTGAACTGCACAATAGTTGGATTGTACCCTGTTACAGAGCAGACCCCTAGCTTGATTTAAAAAGAAGCAGGGTGCTAGACTTCTTAAGAGGCACATTAATACGTGTGCAAAGCGCTGCGTCTTTTTGGCGTGGAGTCCAGAGGCCCCTATAAGGCTCAATCCCATGGTGAAGAAGCTCTGGGATTTTAGCTATATTCGTACCTCAGGATGAAACTTTTCTAAGGACCATTCATGAGGACAATTGTTTACTAAGCTGTCATTCTGTGTTTTGTATCTCTGTAAGGTATTTCATTTATGCGGTTAAGTAAAATTATTAATTAAAAAAATGAAAATAAAAATCTAAACAAAAACAGTAATAATGATAATAATTGTTTTTGTTCTCATAAGAAGCAGGGCGGACCCCGAGGGGGCAGGGCGGACCCCCAGGGGACAAGGCGGGCCCAGGTATGGGCAGGGCAGGCCGCCCCTGTAAAACAGCAAAGCTAGGGGTCTGCAGAGGTAATATAGAAAGAAAGAAACATTAGCTTTGTGGATAAATTAGTGAATAAATGTTCCTGGTTTTATGTTATAAGGACCTGGACTTGCTAAGGAAAGAGATTGCTGACTTTCAACAGCAGAGATCAGAAGAACTGCAAAGAATTCAAGAGTTCAGGGACCAAGAGATGAAGAAGCTCAAGTAAGTATTAATGTGTATATTATTCCCATTGTTTCACAGAGTAGTTAAGATATATGGATGATTTAAAGGGCTCAAAGGAGACAAAGTCTGACATAATCCTTATTTCATATGATTGAATTTAAAATAACAAATCTTCTAACCAAGTTTCATTCCTCTTTAGGCAATCTAACACATTTTGTATAATTCTTAAAAACTTTAAATCTACTACTAGATAGTACTATGGGAGCCACCATTTTTATTTCAAAACATGCAGATTATGATGTCATCAGCCCAGCAGGATGTTGGGATGCTTTGTATTTCTTTATAATCTACCTCAAGATTTCTAGGTTATGAGAAATAGTTTTTCTTTTGTAAAAGTCAAGTAATTGTTTATGTACACATGAAATTATAAAAACATGCTGTACAAATTTTGTGTCACATCATTTTGAAATAAAAATTGTAATCACATTTATAAAGAAATACATTAAATTCCTTGTCCCTATTGGGAAAATTATGTCATCATGTACAAGATTTAATACAGAATTTAACAAAATGGCAGCCTCCCAAACTTCAACATGAATAACTTGGGATAGAAATAAGATTTTGACTTGTTGTTTTTGGTAGTTGGTTAAGATTTGTATCCTCTACCATATAAAATAATGATTGTATCAGACTTTGTGTCTCTTTTAATTGCTTTAAAATCTATTAAAAACCATCATTGTAGTAAAAAATCAAAATTAGTTAAACATTGACTATTTTACAGCATTTCTGAGACAAAAATTTGCATATTTTATGCAACTTTTGTGATGTATTACAGGAAGACCTTGGTGTTTTATTTTGGTAAATCTTTTGTTTTTTAAATAACTATCATAATTCTTTGAAGTGGTGCAGGAAATTCTGACCAAAATTGTTTTGAGTCTTTGCCATGTCCCCAATGAAATTTTAGCAGGAATAAACTTTAACATCATTTTCATTGATTAACAGAAATTTCAAGAATTACATCAAGATTTTGAGCTGTCCGCACAGTCGTACATAACAAATTTTGCATGAATTAAAAACTGATTAAACTTTGATCAGCTTTACTCAAAACTTAAATTACTTCTTTTTTTACAAATTCAAAACTGATCTTCTCTGATTTTTTTTTCAAAATACAGAAATTGCTATATGTCCATAGATTTTAATTTTACGATTTCTTCATTGGGTAATGTTTTGTCAAAAGTAAAATTAATTCTTTTTTTTGTTAATTTAGAAACTGATCTTCTCTGATTTTGATACTCTTTCAACCAATATAAAGATTGCTATGTGACGGTAGACCTTAAATTTTAACGATTCCTTCATTGGGTAATATTTTGTAAAAATTAAACTTACATTGTACATTTTGCTATGGTGATGATGATGATTGCAGACATTCAGGGTTTAGAAAGATGCTGCAAAAAGTCTTGTTGATTAGAGGAATTACTAGTTTATTGAGTGTACAAAATTTTCTGAAAAAAGACTAGTGCTGTCACGACATGGTTCTATTACGTATCTAT
>JAIGNY010003544.1:652500-680000 GCA_020152595.1 Chiridota heheva
GTGGTGGGGGATTTATATCATTTGCGATATCTATTGATTTTAGGTTCCTTTTTTTTATAAGTATTAGTTCACAGGTCAAGCATGTCCATCTTATATGAAAGAGGACTTCAAAAGAAACAAAATGGTGAAGAAAGCGTTACAAAATCTTATTCCGTTAAGGAGATATTCAAGTTTAAAGTTTGGTATCATTTCTGTAGAAACGAATGAAATCAGACTAGTTGTGAGGTCACAGCCTCAAATTGCCTCAAAATCTGTATATATTTTAAAGAAAGTTTGTTTAATTTTTTCACTATTTAGATCATTTTCCCTCAAACTTTCTTCAGGTGGAATATTATAAATACCCTTCCTAGATTCAGTTTTACTACTTGTTTGACATATCCCATGGTTTTTAAGCCACAAAATAGCAAGACAAAATATGATAGAATACAAAAGACTTTAAGGAATCTGAGGCAATGCCATCACAGCTAGTCTGATTTCAGTCGTTTCTACAGAAATGATACCAAACTTTAAAGTTAAATATCTTTTTAACGGAATAAGATTTTGCAATGCTTTCTTCACCATTTTAATTTTCCATTATATATAAAAACGAAAGTTAATTGTTGACTTAATGTCTCCTTTAAGTCTGTGCATGTGTATAGTGTTGTAATTACTTTGTGAGGATGCTGCTAATATCAAAAGAATTTTGAAAGTGATGTGCCTTACGTATTAATATTCTCAGCTTAAAGCAAATGCAAAAGCCAAAGCATTACGAGAAGCAGGAAAACTGTCAAAAAGTCTTATACCACAGCCAGTAGCCAAACAGTTTCAGCCACTCCCATCAAACCTTCACCAGACACCAGAGAGGGAGGAGCCAGTTCATGATGGACCACACAAACCAAATACTTCACCTCCAACAAAACTAGATGCACCAACCAATGACAGTGCAAGGTATGATACTATTCCATATTCAAAAATTCTTAGCTGTCAAAGAAATATTAGTCCTCCATAAATGAAAATAAAAATTGACTGGGAATTATTTTTTCAGCATGTTACTTCATGTAAGGAATATGTGAGCTCAGGTAAAGAGAAATAAGAAAAATTTGATATAGTTTCCTGTTTAAATAGTCTAATATTTATAAGGATGAGACATTGAGCTATTTTATTACTGTGTTCAATGTAATAAATGCACCTGGTCTAATAAGCGCCCACCCAACATTTTTGACTGATATCATACCCCTAACATCAATAAATAACGAATGCTGTTTACCGTAATTGACATACTAAGCGCACAGGGACGCTTACGAAAATAAAATGGCACCACTTTTTAGGATTATGTTTCTTCTTAGTAAGTGCCCATTTTCAGGCCAATTACAGTGTTGATATTCAAACTGCATTGTACATATATGTGAACTGGTTCTATATACTACATGTAGCCCACATTTACCACCACAAAACATCGTGAGAGTCACACGCAAAACAAATAAAGAATGTAACAAACTTTTTGTCTTAAAGTGTTTTAAGTCTTCAAATTAATCAAATAAATTATGTTATCAGTCAAAAAATGTTGGGTGCACTTTTAGAGCAGGGGCGCTTAATATGGTATGTGTATTTATGTTCCATACCTTTATTGTATGCTATCCTGAATCCCTGTTAATACGGGGAGAAGAAATTTGTAGTAATTGCTTATAATAAGGCTATCTTTCACTTTATTTTATCAAATTTGCACGGCAATGAAACTAAAAAAATGATCCCTTTTTTAAATTTATCAAAAGGGCTTCAGTTTATTGTGAAATCTACATTACCATATGATCTAGTAACTAGTGTAAAAAAATGCTGCTTAAAATGGTTGCTAAACAAAATTTTTCAACATCGTTATTACCAATGTAACATTTTCACATACCCCTTTCTATTTTTTAGTAATAGAACAATGCAGCCAAAGTTTATGACTTGCTGTGACTATTAAAATTAATTTATGAGCAGAAATATCCATTTTTAAACAAATTGATGTTCCCCTTGTTGTACAACAGTATTCATCCACAAGCTGCCAAGACATCATCATCATCGCATACCACCCTTCTCAAAGGAAAGTGACATCTAGACTAGCCGAAGAGAATCTTTTAAGCCCACCTCAGTCACATCATCCTGTCCAAGTCAATCATTCAGGACAAGATGTATTTTCCCCATCAAGGAGCGATGTGGAGTTGAGTCCTGTGAGGGATGGTTCCAGGGAAAAGGATTTAGAATTTGAGGAAATTCATCACCCTGGAGGAAAGGTTGGTCTTCAAACAATTAACCTCACTGAGTTAAATGATTGACAGCTTTTCAACCAATCACCACTTGATTTTGCCTAGCAACAAAATCTGTGTAACTAAGTGGGGCAAAAATCCTATGTAGTACTGGTACAGTACAGCTAGCTAGCGGTGCATGCCTATGCAGTCAATGCAATATACTGTACAAAACAAATTTCTGCACACACAGATTGAGTAATGACAAAATGGTGAACAAAAATTGTGCCTACGGGCCTGCTACAGGCTTTGTAAATTTGATTCCCATTACCCAGAGTGGCTAACAAAATGGATTTTTTGTATTCTTTTGCTAAACTCAAAAGATCAGGAGAAGTGCCATAAATGGATCAAGCTTGTGGCAAGGCCACAAAAACATCTAAATATCAATGCATTAGTCATGCATGATTGCGGGGTTGAGGTTTGTTTGCCCCACCTAGTAACCGTGTTGCTATGGTGGGTGTTGCTTATTTCCTTAATCAGAGTGGTTAATTTTGTAATTTTGTTTACTACAAGGTATTCAGGCAGGTAGAGATTTAATATTTTAGAAAGTGCTTTCATTTGTAGTGAATAGACTCTAAATGATGACAAAGGCACCTGTAGTTACTGAGTTGTGGGGTAACTAAATTTTAAAGAATTATTTTTATGAATGCAAAAGTTGTGATGTATAAAAGAGAAGACTGCTCAAAATCTTTAATGTAATTCTTCAAATTTTTGTCCTAAATTACAGTCACTGAAAATCATCCGACTGTTTTCTGCTGCTAAATTTTGATGGAGATTATGATGTTGATTCAAAACTTCTTTGCCAAATAGTCCAGCTGCTGCCATTTCAAGTAATGTTGGTTGGGAGGATTAAAAACAATAAGTTCACATAAGAAAATTAATAAGTGTTCTTGTTGTGATGTCACAAAATTTAAGTAAAATTTGCATTATTTATCATAGGCCTTAAAATTAAAAATACTGTAAAATGGTCAATTATTGACTGATTTTATTTTGCTATTTTCTTTTATCCTTTTTTTTTCCCAATTAAGCTTGTGTTGTTGCTACCTGTCCATAAAACTTTAACACTACTGTGGCATTGTACTCTTTCAGCATATTTTTCACTCTCTTATATTCAGGTGGAGCATATCCAGCCTGATGGAGGTCGAATCATCAAATTTGAGAATGGAACCCGTAAGGAAATAAGTGCTGATGGGCAGACCATCACAGTCACATTTTTTAACGGGGACACCAAGCAGATTTTGCCAGATCAGAGAGTGGTAAGGTTCCTTCATACAGTTTTAAAAAGTTTAGGAATTGTGTTTCACCTTAAAACAATGGTATGATGAAAAGACAGCATAGCGTATTGGTTGTGTAATTTACTGAAATTTTTTAAATTATGCCAAATTTCAATGTACTTATATTTGAAATAAGCAGTTGTGCATTGTTTCACATACATTTCTCATGGAAAGGAGAATAATCTACCTTCTTTAGAACAGTTTTTTTTTTTTTTTTTTTATGTCAAAAGAAATATTTGTTGCTAAGTAAATGTATTCATATCAGAAAAAATCACACAGACAACATTTGTGATCTTGTAAATGCCAACAATGCTAAAGTTGGTGGAGTACATAGTGGTAGAGAAAGTGTGATGGCGAAAAAAGGTCTAGGAATTTCTAGGGTTTTCACTCACTCCCACCTCCTTACTGACTCCCCCCACCACTCTGCAACAATTGCCATTGCACCCTCACAGTCCATTACATTCTCCTTGCTTGCCCCCTGTACAACCTTCCCAGAGCTTCCCTCGCTGCCCACAACTAGGTAGCCGAGCTCTTCCAAAAAAAACCTTTGGATAAAGTCATCTCCTTTCTTCATCATGCTTCCCTCTACAACCATATTTAGTCCTCCTTCCCCACCCCTTCTCTCTCTACATTATTTTTTCCACCCATACACCTCCTCTTTTGATCCCAGCTTTCTGGCTTTTAGTTCTCGTGTTTCTCTTAATCTCCTCCTGTTTACCCTCCTTCCTACCTCTGGAATGATCTAACCTCTCAAGCACAATTTGACCCTTGCTGTTGTGGTGCCGTTAAACTCTCATCAAACAAACAAACTAGGAATTTTGAATGAAAATGAGGAACGATTTGCAGACTTATGTGAGGTTAATGCACTCATCATTGGTGATACTATGTTCAAGTACAGAGACATCCACAAGTACACCTGAACTGCCCTAAATGGCAATACTAGAAACCAAATTGACCATTTCATAATATTTTGGAAACAGAGGGTCTTTGTTAAATGTAAGAACCAAAAGAGGAGCCGATATACACAGTGACCACAATCTGCTAATTGGAAATATCAGAATTACACTAAGAGGTGAGAAGAAAAACAGCCAAACATCAAGACCCATTTTTTAATCGAACAGACTAAAATGTGCAGAAGTGAGACATGACTACAACAAAGAACTGAACAAGATTATGAGGAGAGGCAGGAATGATAGTATAAATGAAAAGTGGATACACATTGAAACAGCACATATCAATGCTGCAAAGAAGGTATTAGGGAAAAGGAAAGGCATAAGTAAACCATGGATTTCAGCCAACACATGGAGAGCTATTGAAGACAGGAAAAATGTCAGATGTGAAATAGATGAAGCAAAATCTGAAAGAATAAGAATAAGACAGCTAAAAAGTACAGAATACGAAAAGAAAGACAGAGAAGTAAAGAAAAGAGTCCGATTAGATAAAAAAAAGATGGTAGATAATATGGCGAAAGAAGCAGAAGATGCAGCATCACGTGGAGACATGAGTGGTCTATACAAACTTACAAAGAAAATGTTATAAAGGAAGGAAGAAGAATGTTGGGAGTAAGGGAATGGAAATGGTAAACTTTAATCACTGTAGAAGATGAGATGAGAGAAAGATGGAAAGAACACTTTGAATCAACTTTAAACCAACCTATACCAGAGGCAACCAACCAAGGAATCAAGGCAAACGAAGGCATTAATGTCGAGATGGGTGAGATCCAAGCTGAAGAATTAAGAATGCTGTTCAAAGATGAAAAATGGAAAAGCACCAGGAGTGGATGGAATAAGTAGTATGGTGGAATGGTAGTATGGATTTGATGGAAACTTTAACTACATTATTCAATCAAATTTTAGATACATAAGAAGTGCCAGAAGCATGGAAACAAAGCATTATAACTACTATACCAAGGAAAGGTGACCTGACAATTTGTGACAATGACAGAGGTATATCCTTGATACCAACAGCAAGTAACTGAGATATTAGGAAGGATATTGATTGACAGGCTATGTAGTGCAGTAGATACCAAACTTCATTATGAGGAAGCTGACTTCAGGAGTGGCAGAGGAACTACTTAACAAATATTCACCCTTTGAAATATAATGGAACAATGCTTAGAATGGAAAGCCACAGTATACCTCAACTTCATTGACTTTCAGAAGGTGTTTGACAGTCTAGACAGAAGTATGATGTGAATGATTATGGCATACCCATGAAATACACAAATATTATACAGAACTGGTATGTATGATGGCAGCAAATGTGCAATGTTAAGCGATGGAGAATTATCTGACTGGTTTTCTGTGAAAACTGGGGTACAGCAAGGATGTGTAATGTCTGGTGTCCTAATTATACTTGCTCTTAACTCTTTCCTCTTTATACTTGCTCTTGACTCTTCCCTCTTTATACTTGCTATTGATTGGGTGATGATAACCAGTACACAAAGCAGAAGGAATGGAATCCGGTGGAACATGTTTACAGCCCTTGACGGTCTTGACTACACTGATGACATTACACTTATTTCTAGCACCAAAAAACAACTCCAAGACGAAACAAGCAAACTATATGAAACAGGTAAAACAATCAGTCTAAAGAATAATGAAAAAAGATAAAGATCATGCGCATTAACAACAAAATTGATGGAACAATTAAAGTTGCAAATGCAGAGCTTGAAGATGTTGAGAGCTTTTTCTATCTCGGTGCAACACTGTCCGAAGAAGGAGGCACTGATGAAGACATAAAACACAGAATTGGGCTGGCACAGGCAACTTTCAGACAACTTGACAAGATTTGGAAATCTTAACATCTACCGGATAAAAACTAAACTGAAAATATCTCAATCAAATATGATCTCAGTGCTCCTCTATGGATATGAAACCTGGAAGCTGACAAAAGCTGATGAGAAGAAACTAGAAGTATTCAAAAGAGATGCCTTAGAATTATTTTGAAAATTAGATGGCCAGTGAAAGTCACCAATCAAGAACTATATGAAAGAACAGGCACAGTGGAGATAAGTAAGGAGATATTTAATCTCCTTGCTTTCCTTAAAGGTTGGGTAATGTATTAAGAAAGCACGAAGAAAACTATGCCAGAATAGCCATCACCTGGACACTGGAGGTAGAAGAAAGAAGGGAAGACCTAAGACTACATGGAGAAAAGTGGCAGAAAAGGAGAGAAACAGTTTTAAGTAGAACAGCTTGGGAGAAGCTGCAATAGTAGCAAGAGGTTAATAAGAAGTGCCAACAAAAGTACTCTAAATATTTCAGACCTAAAATCAAACAAAAAAGTAAAAAAGATCAAAATAGAATAGCTAAGTTGAACTGATTTTGATGGGACTTGGGAACCTTCATAAATTTTAGTTACCTGTTATCTATCTATCCTCCACGCACCTGGTGGAACATATGGCCTCCACCGAGCTTCTTCATCCTTTGCTGTCGGCTACTATAACCCCTGCTTCTGGCCATGACCTCCATCCAGTCTCTACTCTCTCCTTTTTCACTGTGCATCACCATGTAGTTTTGGGTCTTCTTCCCTTTCTACACCCTTCAGGTGACCATGTTAAAGGTGTGTTGCAGTCATTGCTTGAGTCTCAGTATGTATCCAATGAATTTCCATCAGCACCTTGATATTCCTTGATTAACTCTTATAGGACAGGCGCTTTTTTGAAAACAGGCTTGGGAGGCGGAGTCAAAGATGGGGCACCCAAATCAGTCGTGACATGGGCGACCGGTCACTAAAGGGTGAAGGAACCTCATTTTTGTGTGATCAAGCACTTCTCTATTGCTTACCATTTCTTCACATTGGATGTTCATTATTTTTCTCATCATTTATTCTGGAATATGGGAATTGCTTTGTTAATGAATTTTGGTTAGTTCAATGATTTTTAATACAGTTTATCAATCCACAATCTTGGACAAAACTGTTGGGACACTCACCAGCTTACCAGAAAGTTTGCATGTTATTTCAAAAATTTGTGTACTGCTATTTTCATCCCCCCTCCCCTCCACCTTCTTCTTCAGTGTTGTCAAAATATTTCACCAGGAAATACAGAGACATAGATAGAAAGCAATTAACAACATTTTCCACTCATTTCACCAACATTGAACGGGGGAACGGGGGTGTCCCAACTAGTTTTGTTCAAGATTGTATGTGTCACTATTCACTTTAGACGTGACTTCTGTAATGATTGCATAACTGTCATAGATCAATTCTTATAAATTTAAGGCAAGAATTAAGTGGGTTTTTTTTGTTTATGAGTTTTATCACTGATAATAAGAGTAAAGATTTATTTCATTATACAGGTTTACTACTATTCTGAAACACAGACAACACACACCACCTATCCTGATGGATTAGAGATTCTACAGTTTCCAAAGTAAGTTTTATTCTTTATATGTATATTGTAAATGTGAGAGCAAAACAGGCTGCAAGCTTTTGGGCCAATCATTATGGAATGCCAAATGGGGCAAAATGTGAAAAATATTACTTCTTATAAGATTTATATGAAGTAGTTGCATTGTTGTGCATTAAATTCCCATAATACACGACCTCATGTATTTGGTTTAGTCTATTTTTACAACAGGCAAATTTCTTAATAAAGCAAAAAAAAAGTGTAAACTTTTGGCATTTTTCATTCTTTTTTTAGTGCATTCTAGACAGTCTAAGACAGAAATTTGATAAAAAGATGATTGTTTTGACACCGTGTTTATATGCATATTTAATGTATGAATCAAAGGACTTTGCACTTGCGAATGACCTTCCTAAAATTCCACTCTGGCCAGTCCTTAACCCCATGCATTAAATATGCATATAAACACTCCACCTCAACAATAATCTTTAAATCTTGGCTCATTCTGACATGATCTTAAGTCATTCTTACATGATCTTAACTCATTCTTACATGATCTTAACTCATTCTGACATAATCTTAAGTCATTCTGACATGATCTTAACTCATTCTTACATGATCTTAAGTCATTCTGACATGATCTTGACTCATTCTGATCTGATCTTAACTCATTCTGACATGATCATAACTCATTCTGACATGATCTTAACTCATTCTGACATGATCTTAGCTCATTCTTACATGATCTTAACTCATTCTTACATGATCTTAACTCATTCTGACATGATATTAACTCATTCTGACATGATCTTAACTCATTCTGACATGATCTTAAGTCATTCTGACATGAACTTAAGTCATTCTGACATGATCTTAACTCATTCTGACATAATCTTAACTCATATTTACATGATCTTAGCTCATTCTGACATGATCTTAGCTCATTCTAACATGATCTAACATTCTAACATGATCTTAGCTCATTCTTACATGATCTTAGCTCATTCTTACATGATCTTAGCTCACTATATGACTATGAAATGATTATCTCATTAGGACTTCCGTTGTTGTAAGTCGTTATGTGGCAATCACAAAATGTACAACAAATGACATTGATTATATTAATTATCATGACCCAAAAATCGTGGTATATCACCATATTGCGATACCTATGTTATGGTTATTAGTTTTGGAAAACTGCTTAAGGTTTTCAGCATGCAGATCTCATTTATCTCATAAAACTTAAAAGGGCAAAGGAAAGGAAGAATAAAAGAATCAGATATAATGTTAATATTCAGTTTCAATCTCATTTATTTCAATTGCTTCTGAAATTATGTTTTACAAATTTTTCCTATAATATGCAGTTTGCATGTAAAAATTGCATATCACGATATGTTGGTGGGGGCATTTTTGATATTATGGAAATGACGATATCGTGAAGATCAAAATATCATGACAGCCCTAGTTTGAATGAGAAACAAATCATGGGTAACCTCGGATGCAAAACGATATTTGAATACTTGTGAGACCCGATAATATCGCGCCCTCTCATTTTGTCCCAGTGATCCTTTCAATTTGCATTTGTTGCTGTTTTTCATAGTAACCAGACAGAGAAGCACTATCCAGACGGTACCAAGGAGATCACATTTCCAGACCAAACTATTAAGTACCTGTTTCCAAATGGTGCAGAAGAGAGCGTGTTTCCAGATGGGACTGTACTAAGAGTGGATGTGACCGGCGATCAGACCATGGAATTCCCAAATGGTCAGAGGGAGATTCACACAGCACAGTTCAAAGTATGTGATCAATAATATCTCAAATCTAACAAGTTAGACTGAAATTATACAAAGCAAATTTGACAAATTTGGGCACTTAATACAGTGAATGGTTTGTGTTTCAATGAAAATCAATTTGATGTATTTGCGGTTAGAAATACTTGTACAGGTATTTGATAAAACTGTATTTTTTTCAATCTGCTAGTATTACTGGAGAGGACCACAAAGATTGTAAAGAAGCTGATCAGATGATTTTACACGACCATTGTTTCAATAAAAATTGCTTGTAAATTAAACAAATTTTTCTAATTAATGATGTTTATGAAAGAATTGCAACATTTCAGGGCCTATGACCTACCTGCACCATGGTCATCTGGGTGGGGTCTTGACAGGCCTCTTTGCTACACCAATTTTTTTGTGCCAAATTTTAGATAGTACTTTTTAATCCAATAGAACTAATCTTTCATTTTTACAGAAACGAGAATACCCCGATGGGACTGTCAAAACTGTGTACCCTGATGGAAGGCAGGAAACGAGGTACTCTAACGGAAGATTGCGAGTTAAAGATAAAGATGGACACATTCTTGTAGATAAGCAGTGTTGATTGTGGTGTATCCCTTGAGTCTTCAATTTGCTCCTTCGGAATGTCTGGTGATGTTACGTGAATTTCATCTCCACTGCATCTCTTCTGCCTGTCAGCTGCAAATGATTTTTTAACTCATATCAGTAAAATTTTAGGTAATTATATTCTGAGCTACCTCTGACATGTTCACGCCATGTTTTTGTATGCCAATATGGGACATGATTGTGTCAAAATTATACTTTTGGTCATCAGTTTGTTCCTTTCAAATGTCTTGTGGTATATGAATTTGATAGCGGCTGCACCTCTTCTCCCCATCAGCTGTAAATTGATTTATTAACTCATATCAGTACATTTGCTGCGATAAAGTTTCAGGTAATTATATTCTGAGATTGTTTTGTGTTTCCTGGGAAAGAATATGCTGCAAATAATCACACAATGTGTTAAGTCTAATTGTAGTAGTGGTGACATTGCATTAACCTTTACTCTACCAGCACTTTTTTGAAAATGGCCTGGGAGGCGGAGTCAAAGACAGGGCACCCAATACAGGGCGATGATATCGCCGCGTGGTAGAGTAAGGGTTAAGCACAGTTTGTTTATTGAAGGGTCCTCTGTCTTCCGAGCAGCAAAGTCGGGCTCGTTCCGCTTCAGTGACTTGGTGGGCTGCCCACCAGGACCATGCGGCATGTATTTTCGAGTTGGCACACTTGTCGCAGGTTGATTAAGCCTTAATCTACCAGCACTTTTTTGAAAATGTGCCTGGGAGGCGGAGTCAAAGACGGGGCACCCAAAACGGCGATATTATCGCCGCGTGGTAGAGTAAGGATTAAATCATATACCTGGATGAAGAAATCCCTGCTCAAAGTGGGATTGACTTGGTAGCAAAATGGCAGTGGCTTTGAGAGATGAATTTAGGTAAATGGTCATTTCTCCCCATTCCTTGAAACATTATGATTTTGTGTTGCTGTGCACTGACATGTTCCAAGTAGTTTCACATACTGTTTTTATACTTTGCATAGACGTCTCTAAATTTTGCACTATGATAGTCATATGAAAGCTTTCTTCTACTTAGGTGTAGTGAGGCACTTAGGCTCTGTTCCCGTTTTTTGCAAGCTTGAGCTAATTGATTGATGTGAAATGGTTTGTGGCGCAGCTGTTGAAAAATACATAACACATTTTATTTGAAATCAGATTGTAGAAGATGAACAAATGTATGCCTTTATTTTGTTTTATAAATGTAATGATTTATTGATATCAAATGGTCCATTTTGTTCTTTCCTTGAAAAAGTCTGATGTCATGTTGACGTGTACGGACAAATCCAAAGTTGTAATTTCATACTTTGCAGAGAAATCTTAACTAGTTCTGTATTGCGCTAGTCGCTTTATTGCGCTTGTGCTTTAAAAAGTTGCAGTGTTTTATCAAGATTAAGGATTTTTTGTGAATGTGGAGTCCCTTGTGAACATTCATTAGTGCTGCACCTGCTAGTGCCAAAATAAGGTTTTGCTTCCTTGTTTCGCACGCTTGAGCTAAATAATATGACATGTATTTAAGTGCTTCTAACCAAAGATTTTGAACATTACATACAATTTGTTTAATATCAGTTTTTCAAAGATATGAAATGTTTGCCTTCGGTGTATGGTTTACAACAGGTGCTGTTCATGGGTGAACTGGTTAATTCATTTCAAATGGTCTATTTCCCTCATATCATGTTGCAGCGTACTGACAAATGCAAAGTTTTAGTTTGATACTTTGCGGAGAAGTCTCATTTTTTTCTTTATTCTGTTACACATGTGAAAGTTTGATCTACTAAGGTCTAGTTTTTTTCCAAGGTTAATTTATTTTTGTGAGTGCTCCATTTCCCCCTTTGAAAAAGTCTGATATTATGTTGCAGTGTGTTGACAAATTCAAAGTGGTAGTTTTGTACTTTGCAGAGAAGTCACAGATAGTTCTGTATTACACTAGTTGTACGAAAATTTTGATCTACTTGTGTGCAGTGATCAAGGTTAATACATTTTTGTGAATGCAAAGTTCTCTCCTGAACTTTTATTAGTGCTGCACCCGCTAGTGCCAAAATAAAGTTTTCTTTTCTTTTTTGCAAGCTTGACTCATTTGACTCTGACTGTTGCGGTGCCGTTAAATATCAACAAACCAAATCTTGAGCTAAATAGTGTGACATATTTAAATGCCTCTATTTGAAGATTTTTAAAATTACATACAATTCATTTTATATCATTTTTAGTTAGAAAATAAACAATTTTTGCAATCATTGTATGGTTTACAACAGGTGCTGTTCATGGGTGCACTGGTTAATTCATTTCAAATGGTCCATTTCCCTCATATCATGTTGCAGCGTACTGACAAATGCAAAGTTGTAGTTTGATACTTTGCGGAGAAGTCTCATTTTTTCTTTATTCTGCTACTCATATAAAAGTTTGATCTATTAAGGTCTAGTTTTTTCCAGGGTTAATTCATTTTTGTGAGGGCTCCATTTCCCCCTTCTTTGAAAAGAATGATTTCATGTTGCAGTGTCTTGACAAATTCAAAGTTGTAGTTTTGTACTTTGCAGAGAAATCTGAGATAGTTCTGTATTACGCTAGTCGTATAAAAGTTTTGATCTACTTGTATGCAGTGATCAAGATTAATTCATTTTTGTGAATGCAAGGTTCTCTCCTGAAATTTTATTAGAGCTGCACCTGCTAGTGCCAAAATAAAGTTGTTTTTTTATTGCAAACTTGACTTATTCGACTGAATGTTGCGGTGCCATTAAACATCAGCAAACCAAACCTTGAGCTAAATATTGTGACATATTTAAATGCTTCTATGTGAAGATTTTTAAAATTACATACAATTCATTTTATATCATATTTTAGTTAGAAGATAAACAATTTTTGCTTTCGTGTGTGGCTTACAACAGGTGCTGCTTACGGGTACACTGGTTAATACATTTCAAATGGTCCATTTCCCTCATATCATGTTGCAGCGTACTGACAAATGCAAAGTTTCAGTTTGATACTTTGCGGGGAAGTCTCATTTTTTTTTTTTTTTTTTTGTTACTCATATGAAAGTTTGATCTACTAAGGTGTAGTTTTTTCCAAGGTCAATACCTCTTTGTGAGTGCTCCATTTCCCCCTTCTTTGAAAAAGTCTGATTTCATGTTGCAGTGTGTTGACAAATTCAAAGTTGTAGTTTCGTACTTTGCAGAGAGGTCTCAGATAATTCTGTATTACGCTAGTCGTATGAGAGTTTGATGTACTTGTGTGCAGTGATCAAGGATAATACATTTTTGTGAATGCAAAGTTTTCTCCTGAACTTTCATTAGTGCTGCACCTGCTAGTGCCAAAATAAAGTTATTATTTTTTTATTGCAAGCTTAACTTATTTGACTCTGACTGTTGCGGTGCCGTTAAACATCAACAAACCAAACCTTGAGCTAAATATTATGACATATTTAAATGCTTCTATTTGAGATTTTTAAAATTACATACAATTCATTTTATATCATATTTTAGAAGATAAACAAATGTTTCCTTCGTTGTATGGTCTACAACGTGCTATTCACGGGTGCACTGGTTAATTCATTTCAAATGGTCCATTTCCCTCATATCATGTTGCAGCGTACTGACAAATGCAAGTTGTAGTTTGATACTTTGCGGAGAAGTCTTATTTTTTCTTTATTCTGCTACTCCTACGAAAGTTTGATCTACTAAGGTGTCTTTTTTTCCAAGGTTAATTCATTTTTGTGAGCGCAAAGGTCCCTTATGAAATTTCATTAGTACTGCACCTACTAGTTCCAAAATAAGGTTATGTTCGCTTTTTGCTAGATAATGTGATTGCAGCTGGTGAAAATTACATGTGATTCGTCTGATCGAAATACTTAAAATGCTTATTATTTTGAAATATATTTGCTGTCATTTCATAATTTACAACAGATACTATTCATGGATGTGATAGGTAATTTGTTGGGTTCCTCTATGCTGATAAGTAGATATTATTGGGCTTAAGATTTTGCACCATGCTTCTATTTTGTTTTCTTTTTCATGTTCAGTGTGCTTCATGTTCTACTACCCATCAGTTAAGCACAAAGTACCTTTCTATTCATAACAAGCTCAATGATAAATTTTGCTCCGTACATTGTAGCGCATTGAGGCTTTTTTCAAATAGCATAAAATAAATCTTGTCTCCCTACAAGAGAGATAGGCTTGAATGTAAAAAAGTAAAAGTATATTTAGGCATTTGAGTATATTTAGTCATTTGAGTATATTTGGTCATTTGAATATATTTAGTCATTGGAGTATATTTAGTCATTTGAGTATATTTGGTCATTTGAGTATATTTAGTCATTTGAGTATATTTGGTCATTTGAGTATATTTAGTCATTTGAGTATATTTAGTCATTTGAGTATATTTAGTCATTTGAGTATTTATTGATCTAACATTTTGAGATGAAACAAGGACCAAATTGACCAACTTAAATTTCATTTCCTCTTTTTCGTTTACCACATTAGACACTTTACATATGAAAAGACTTTACCAAAACATGAAAGTATTATAATAATAATACTTGGTTTTTATATAGCGTTTTTCTACACAAGTATGCATACTCAAAGCGCTTTACAATGGAAACTTCAGGCTCAAAGCTGCAGCCAACAAGCTTGTACTATTACCCTGCTCCGATGCTGAGCACCAATCCAGACGGTAGCAGGTCCCATTTTTAAAGTCTTTGGTATGACTCGATCAGGAATAGAACCCATGACCTTCCGGCTGGAAAGCGGATGCTCTACCAATTGAGCTAACCAGTCGGCACTCCAAGTTCTGGGCATTATATAAATTAACCTTTCTGGGTTTTATGATTGACAGCTTGTTTTAACCAATCACCGCACGAATTTGCCTAGCAACAAAAGCTGCGTAACTAAATGGGGGCAAACATCCTACGCGGTACTGGTACAGTACAGGTAGCTAACGGCGCACGCTGATGTACTCAATGCAACTTACTGTACAAAACAAATTTCTACACACACAGACTGAGTGACGGCAAAATGGTGAACAAAAATTGTGCTTACGGCCATGCTGCGGGCTTTGTAAAACTAATTGCTGTTATACAGAACAGTTAGCAAACTAAATTTTGTTTATCCTATTTGCTAAAAACTCTAAAGTTTCGGAGAAGTGCCATAAGTTAATCAAAGCTTGCGGCAGGCCTCGCGAACATCTTAGTTAGGCTAAATGTTAACACATTAGTAATTTTTCAAATCTGAATCGGCAATTTCTGGATAACTAATTAATTTAAATAATGCCACATGGCCGAGATTCACGTGACCATAATTGACCAATCGTATACTGGAAGAATCCTATTGACCAATAAGATACTGGAGGAATATTGGCCATCTGCAC
This sequence comes from Chiridota heheva, assembly GCA_020152595.1. NCBI lineage: Eukaryota > Metazoa > Echinodermata > Holothuroidea > Apodida > Chiridotidae > Chiridota > Chiridota heheva. Next base: position 668,130 of record JAIGNY010003544.1, read on the forward strand.
AATTCACGCATGGTATGGGACCATGCATATGAGAAAATATTTTCAAGCGCACATATCATACCTATTGAATTGCTTCCATGTGTTGGCATCTTTCATATTAAAACTGAACAAAGAAAACGTTCATTTCTATTTATTTTGCATTTAAGAAATGGTCATTTTTGCATTTTCTATTTTGTTGTCGATTACTGAAAATGTCTCAGCTTTTCACATTGTCAACAGGCATAATTCGTGTTTAAGTGGGCTTTACTTAAAAACTTGCTTCCGTTACCCAAGAGCTGAGTGTGTGTGCCATCCGTCATATGCACACACTCTATAGGGATTTTATATGAAACGGTACACATAAGTAAGGCTTTTGTTATGAGTATGAATAGGTTTATTTCTGATCATTTTCCTCATTCTCTCCAGAACAGATTCTGTTGTCAACTGTATATATTTGGCTGTTTGGTCGATAATATAGCTCCGATGGTAGGAGCAACAATTTTGTAATAAAATTCACGCAAATCGTGACCCTAATTGACTCTTTTGCAAGTTTCTGCTCTCACATAGTTATCTCAAATTGATGTGTTATCATAAAGTTGCTTTCTTTTTATATCTTAATGTATTTTTGATGTTTTTTCTACTTAGTGAAACATTTTTTCACAGCAATCTCATATGTAACTTATGTTAATTCATTTTCTACCAAGAAATTTACTATTTGAAAAGCCGGCGTAAATTTGTAAAAACTTTTGTGACAAATCTTAGAAAGCTTGCTCTCTTTAAAAGAAGATTTTTGAAAACTTTCTTCACCATTCAATTTCACATGTCTCTTCTTTCATGAATATCAAAAGCGTCACAACAAAGATATGTTAGTAACAAAAATATTGAATTATTCTATTTCCATCACTCTTAAGGTTATGTGCATGCCATGGGAATTGTTATCACTTAAAGGATTAGTTCAGTGGTCAAGCATATTCAAGTTTAAAGGATTAGTTCAGTGGTCAAGCATGTTTATCTTATATGAAAGAGGGTTTCAATAGAAACAAAATGGTAAAGAAAGCATTTAAAAATCTTATTCCAATAAGGAGATACTCAAGTTTAAAGAATTACTTCAGTGGTCTGAGGAATCTGAGTCTATGACATCATAACTAGTCTGATTTCAGTCGTTTCTACACAAATGTAACCAAACTTTAAACTTAAATATCTCCTTAACGGAATAAGATTTTGAATGATTTCTTCACCATTTTGTTTCTTTTGAAGTCCTCTTTCATATAAGATAAACATGCTTGACAACTCAACTAATCCTTTAAACTGGAATACTCGATTCTAGTTGGTATATTGTTAATTGGCACTCGAGAATTATACAGGTATGTACTGGCAACAAATTGATGTGGTGATGCACGCTTAATAAGGGTATTCCAATATTATAAAGAATAGTCGTGAATGATGGGAGTCAAGCAAAGGTTAAAAACATAAATAATTCATGATTTAATCATGTGAGGGAAACAATATTTGACTAACCCGTCTATGAACATTGCAAGTTACATGATAGTCAAATAGAAACTTCATTTGGATACACCACAGGACCAGTCTTTTTCAAATCTGAATCAGCAGTTTCTGGAAAGCTAGATTATGTCACGTGGCTAATATTCGGGCGTTCACAGTGGATCATTGGTATCCAGGGGGAATCTTATCAACCAATCAAATACTGGGGGATTCTTGCCCGTCTGCACAACAAATGCTTTCAAGTGCTATACATGAAGGTAATACGTGTGCACATTGTTGTAACACTTGCATATAGAAGTGCTAGTTTAGATCACAGGTGTTCCTAGCGTTATGGTAACCTATATACTTATTACATATATATGTAAAGTATATAGGTTGCCATAACGCTGGGAACACCTGTGGTTTAGATCACGATATGCCAAAGAGTATCTCACAAAATATGCACTTCCAATTTTTTGGTGTTGGAAATGTCTCACATGCATAATGACGTTGAACTTTGGTTACATGTCTCATCTAATAGATATCGATCAATCTGATAGATATCGATCAATCTAATAGATATCGATCGATCAATCTAAAAGATATCGGTCAATCTAATAGATTTAGATCAATCTAATAGATATCGATCAATGTAATAGATATTGATCAATCTAATAGTTATCAATCAATCTAATAGATATCGATCAATCTAATAGATATCGATCAATTCGTTCATATGCAAATCATTGCTGGTAAGTTACAATATATCACGCATCTTATTGGTACATACAAAAGCAACAAATACATTTGTGTTGATTAACTTTATTGTTTCCATTATTAAAATTCCTGAGTTATCCAGGCATTGTTGCAAAACAGCTTAATAAGCTTATAACAGAATGAATATACGGAGGTCAAAAATAAAACCTGATAAACTATATTTTCACGTGATATAAACAAAAAGGTTAAGGTTTTTGACACTCTGAAAAGAATGTAAATTGCTTTATAGTTTACCCTATAAACTTATGTATTTATTATTGTTTTAAAAAAAATCAGCCTTAGGTAGCTGATGAACCTTTGTACATGGCACTTGAAATGTGTATATAATTGTATGTGTACAAAAAAGTAAATATATTTTGTATAAACATAGATATCTTAATTTGATGTTTGTGATTATTTAAGATTAGGTTGTGTTTACATCACCCTCACAACATCTCAGAGAGATTGTGAAACAGCAGGAAATAGATCGAACATAGTACAGTATTTTACTAATCCACATAAAATTATTCTTAAAGGAATAATCCTGTATGTATATATATATATATATATATATATATATATATATATATATATATATATATATATATATATATACATACATACATATACATATATATATATATATATATATATATATATATATATATATATATATATATATATATATATATATATATATATATATATATATATATATATATATATATATATAAATGTTAAGAAGATTAAATTATTCAAAATTGATTTAAAATCAGAATGTCAAAAGAGAATCAGTTCAGTCAGTCCAGGAAGCGTGCCTATTAATAGGAACATGTATAACACAAGAGAATATTGAAGTCACGCAGCCATATTGTTCAGATCTTGCGATAAAATGACAAAGTTTCTAATTTATGTACTTTAAATATTAAAAATCATTGGTTTGAAAAAGATTTGAATTTTCAAAATGGCTTTCGCGCCTAAAAAATTGTGTAACTAAACGATATTCTGGATCTTTTACCCCGAGGAACTGATTGCACCTTCCCCTGTTTTGAATGTCTACATTCGTCATGGTTAAAACTGCAACCTTATTTGGTTCCTGTTTAAAGCTAAGATGCAGATAAAAAGGAAAGGGCCATTTCAGGGGCAAAGAACCTCAACCATTTTCTGGTTAGAAGCAGAAAATTTGATTTTTATATTATGTTTCTATCAAACATTAATGCCCAGTGAAAAGTGCTGTTAAAGGCCAGTTATTATGTTAATCGAGATGACTATTGAATACAATTCAATGTTTCTGATAGGCCGAAATATGCATTTACAAGCTAATCAGGTACCTCCACAGAAGTTGGTATGTATTGTATCAATTTTACTGCAGAGTGGTGTGTATTCCCATTTTTATGGGACGTGATTCCATTTAGCAAAGTAGTTTTTACCATTTTTTTTTTAAATCCTAGTTTAGTAATTGCCCAATTTTACCTCCCAGCTGGGAAGGGAGCATGAAACCTGGAAGGCGCAATCCTCTTTAGCCTAGGGAAGGTGCCCCAACCCCCAGGGGAAATGCATCCTACATCTCTGACCAAAGGTATTTATCAAAGTCACTATTCTTGCTATACATCTACCTATGATCAGTGATGTAATGCTCATGGACCCTTGCAGGCTAGAGCGGCGGGCTTGACTCTAGGGCCCTACACTGCCCCCAGCATACATTAACGCTCGCCCCAGCCGATTTTTGGTGGCAGGCCTCTAGCCCGTCCGTGAAGCCACTGTATGATATGATTCCATCTGCATCCCGTACTCTGCAAAGAATGAATATTCAATAACAATTGAATAAGAAAACTGCTATAGCAGTGGCATAACAATTTAAAGGGAATAAACGTGTTAAATTGCAGTGGTATAGGGTTATACTCCCATGCCTCGTTTTTGTCATCATTTGACCTTTTAAGGGGTGTCATGAGCAGTGTTTGACTTTGGGCAAAAATATGACTTTTGACTCTTTTACAAAGATAATTAGTTGGAAAAAATGTTGTCAATGTTTTAACATCGAAAGTTATTTCGGGTGAAACGTTAACACCCGAATTAGCTGACCTTATTTTTGTCTCTGACATTTTTTCCTGTAAGGTTTATTCTGTTTAGCTTTGAAAAACTGATTTTTCGCCTCACAGCCTTAGAACTTGACAATCTTTGCGCCCCCGTATTAGAAGACGGACGATTTACAAGCTTATTTTCATTGGCCAATCTAAACTTGGTTGCTTCCTTTTTGTCTCGGCCCCTCTCTTCCAGCCACAAGAGATAATCCTTGGCTATCTCTATGCGTTTGGTTCCTGAATTGGTACTCTTGTGGTTCTCAAGCAGAGAAGAATAAGATCTATTTCTCTTTGGTAAGATTTCCGTAGAGATTTTGCCAGGCGCGGATGAAACCGAAATTGCAGTCCAGACTCGGTCGTTTTGTAGTCGTTTCTCCAAGTATCGCCGGGCCATGGTAAGGGACAAGTGTTCTAAAGATCTTCCGTCTTCTTTGTAGGGTAATGGGCTGAGGTAATCATACCGATGATTGGGATTATACTGGTTTATATACTCGGGTTGAATAATATATTGTACCATGTTGTCTATATCGTGGAATAACTGTTTCACTGCATAACGTCGATGGGTTTGTAGGTGAGGCAAGATGATATTTGAACGCGTAGAATCCAAGGAAGAACTGTCAATGAAAAATAAACGAAGAGCGATGTTACCAAATGTTTATGCTAAGGTGTGACGACGAAATCACGTCTCGTGTGCCACTCCTCCCTCTATCAGTGGCGGAGCTTTAGGTGGCAACATCCCATGGGGTCATTTGTCTCCCCCCCCCCCCCCCCAGAGGTCGCTTTTCCCCATACATTTTTGTCCTGGCGACATATTTTGTCTGATGTATAGGCCTTTGCCCGATATATATAGGGCCTTTTCCCCTATGAGACAAAGCTTGCCCCCAATCATCAAAATCCTAGTGCCGCGCCATGCCAGTCTGGTTCGTATCCCTGATTTTTTCTCCCGATCGGGGAATCCTTTACAGAAGTATCCCACAATGCATCTATCCAAATTCAAAGTTTGTATAGGAATAACATACTGAAGAATCAGACACATTTCGAGCGCGGGGAACCAAACCATTGTCAAGGGTTTAAAAATTCTTTCAAGATTTGAAATAATGGCATATGAATTATCTTTTCACTGTGCGCTTTGAAAATTCGCTGTGCGGTTTTGAGAAATTTGAAAAAAAGTGATGAATTCTGAGTATGTGTTACCGTTAAGCAGTCGCGCTAAATTAACAAGGTTTTCTGAAATTATGAGAAATAAGTTGGGGATTAGGGAAAATTATTTTGCAATAATTGCGTGATAGTAACAAAGTTGTTTTACTTTCGCGAAATTTAACATGAACAAAGCAATTTTTCTTACAAACCTTTCAACAAAACGACTGATAAGCATCTATGACTGAAACTTCACAATAAAAATGGCGGCATCATATATCACTGTAAGTTCAGTGCGCATGCTTCAGTCTCCCGATTGGGGAACTTATTGAGTCCCCCGATCGGCGGTACGAATCAAACTGCCTGCTCTCTTTCCAACCCCAATTTAGCAATTTGTATTCTTTTTTATCAAAGAAAGTCGGTCAGTAAAATATAAAAACTCAGATTGATACAAAGTTTAATGAAAAATTTGTTTTGTAAGTTTGTTACGTTGTAGGGGGTTCTCTAGTCCCCACAACGTGGAAGTAAAACACGAACAGATGATTAACAATATCACCAAATATATTCCACCAATAACTTCTCTCTCAGATTTCCCGCCGTCAAGCGGAGTTCACAACAATATTCATACAAACCAATTATCAATCAGATAACATATTAACAGCCAGAGGACAGTAAGTCTCATAGACAGAACAAAGATCATGCTGGAACTGAATATTCTAGTCAAATTAGATATTTTGGCTAGTTTCTGACATGATTACACACCCTTACTCTTACACCAATCAAAGATTACTTTCACTCATCTCCATAAGCCACAACTTACCAGCACCAATCATTATCTAACACCTTCTCTCCCATCAGCACATGATTAAAGATGGCCACTCGCCTTCTTTGTCTGCAGATACTTTTCCCACTTACTCTTTACTACATTATAATATTTCTCTGAAATAGTGCATATTTATGATGCGACAGTTGATATGCACCATTTAGTCAGAAATAGAATTGTATACAACAAGCTCATCTGATGATGAGTAGCCTTCATCTGATGATGAGTAGCCTAAAAGCAATATGGAGTGTGTCATGAAGTGACTATTTAAGTTATGTTATAGAGGCATGATACATCACAAAGTTATATAAGGTAACACTGAGTTTTCGCGCGGTCCATATAATTGATGAACTATCGATCCGAAAAAGACTGTATGGGTCCCGCAGACTGGTGAAACTTGGAACTTTTATATATTTTCCTTATTTCGAAAACCAACAATTTGTAAAAAGCAAAGGAGCAAACAATTAGAATTGCATCTTCCCAAAAAAATATAGACTGACCAATCACTTTAGTAACCAGAACCAAAAGGTTTTGTAGTTTCGATGCTTATATGCATGAAAGAACCACAACAAACAGTAGGTCAAATTTGCAGACTATGCATGAGCTACAGTATCTGTGTACCACACATGACGTGATATTTTCATATTTTTTGCGTGTCGTGTTTCTTTTTTGCTTACAAAATCATATTAAGCCCCGCCTACTACGCATATTAATGAAATTCAACGTTTTTATATCATGAACATGTACACACCAGCTAACATAATTATGTCAAATATGAAACAAAAAAGACATGTGGTTGTTAAAATATGAACATTTCAAGAGTTATACATTAAGCCCAGCTTACTCATTAATACGCATGACATCACTACCAAAAATAAGAGGGCACATCTACTGACCATGGGATATCCGTGTGCCACATTTAACTTGAATCCAGTTTACCGTTCTTAAGATATCGCGTTTACGAGATGGCCGTTACAAACTTACACACACACACATACACACGCCATCATAACCGCATAGGTTTCTTATGCTATCGCATCGGAACCAAAAATCACTTTCACGCCGGTATAGCTTCCGTCCATTCCCTCCTTACACATTTTAATTCCTTTCAAAATTATATGTTTTATATACGGATCTGATAATAATCCATGAATCCAATTTACTCTTGCAGAAACAGTTTCTTGTGTTCCAGAACACTTACCCCCTTTACCCACTCTCTTCTCCACCCCCGAAAATGTAGGAGTCCTTCCCTTCTGTTTACTTTCGAAATGTTGCGTTGCCGACCGTTCAAAGAAATTGACATATTAGTTGATAGATGCGAGAGGGAGAGGCGTAATAATTTTAGTTATTAATTTTACCTTCGTCAAAAGAATCATATTTTCAGACCTCAAATATGCTCCAACGCCAGGGAAAGGGCCCTATTTAAAGGCCATTTGTCGTTATTTTATTGTAGCGGCGTACATTTTATTCCAGCACCTAATTTAATCCAAGACGATCACTGATTTGTTCATCTGTGTAGGTGTAATCTGATCTATTTGTTATTTGACCAATCAAAACACACGAATAAAAATCTATTTTACCGTCCGTAATGCACGATAACTAGCCTTTAAGTCAAAAATTTAAATTTGTAGTTCAGCGTGACTAAGAAAAGCCATGTTTTCTATGATCCAGTTCATATTTCAATTAACTATATTTGATGGCTTTGGCATTTTTTTATTTTTTATTATTATCATTTTATTTTTTTAATTTATGTTATTTATTTATTTTTACTTTATTTTGTCATTATTATTATCATTATTATTAATAATATTATCATTATTATTATCATTTTTTATTTTGTTGTCTTTTTGGGGTGGTGGAGGGGGGTGGGGGTGAGGGCTACAGCGCTTTTATGAGGGACCCCACGCCACTCCATTGCCCTATGAGAGTGCATTTCGTGGTGGGGTTCATCTCCCACTACACAGGACAGCGTTGTGCCACCGTTCACCCCATTTTTTGCATCGGGCCATGTTCAATCTATTTGAAAACTTGAATTAATCTTAACCGTCATAGCAGAAGCGTAGGAAACAACAAAAAGCGTACCTCCGGCCCGCCGGCCCCTATACCTCAGTCCCGCCGGCTCCTATACCTTCGGCCCGCCAGACCCTATACCTCCGGTCTGCCGGCCCATACACCTCCGTCCCGCCGGCCCCTATACCTCCGACCCGCCGGCCTCTATACCGCCGGCCCCTATACCTCCGGCCCCTATACCTCCGGCGGCTTATCAATAATACTGAAATATATAAGTCATAAATAATTATTCGTTTTTACGAAATTGAAGATATATTAGAAATTTGTTTTACGCAATCGTGATTAAATAAAAATGATGTTCCTGTTATCCTGTTACTTAATTATAACAAATTCATTTGCAGGAAAAATTCAAAATTCAAAAAGAAATACAGCTATTATAAATTCAGATTTGACGAGTTACAAGATTTTCTTAAATCCCGTATTTAAAATGAAAAATTTATCGTTGAATCTTGGAAATTGTTAGAAAACAAAATATTTTAAAATTAAATAAGCTAAAGTAAGAAAAAAATCATGTGTCAGAGGTGGGATTCGAACCCACGCCTACAGTGTAGACTACGACCTGAACGTAGCGCCTTAGACCGCTCGGCCACCCTGACGTTAAGAGCAATATATAATTACAAATATTTATAATATGTTGTAAGTTTTGAGTTCTCACCTTTTTATTTATGGAAAATATATTACAATTTTGTCAATATTCTATTCTTTGATTATCTTTTAGTACTTCTTTAAACACTGATCTATTTATTTCTTTTGACAAAACGCTGAAATTTGTTTATAGTGACGTCATCAGTAGGCATGCGCTTGTTTAAATCCCAAGTAAACAAATCATAGTAATAGACATGTAGCTTGACTGTCATGTCATGACTGTACGTGCGTGTGTCACGAGTTTCTGTCAGATATCATGATTTATGCTGTGTTCAGGATGACTTGATGTAGCTCACGGTTTTTCGGTTAACTGGTTAATATATACTTGCTTAATTCATAATATAAAGAAAGGAAAGACCGATTTGATTATATGAAAGATTTTGTTGATGAAATAATGAGGTATAATTTGATGATAGCCCAATTTCGTCCTTGGCAACCGTTTGCTTGTAAAACTTTTAACATATCAAATACTTTTTTCCAAAATGAATTAGGGTCGTGATACTGAGGCAATAAAATATCATGAACTAGATTATTAACACACAAAATATTATAATCAAATAAGTTCTGCTTTTGAAACTTGGACTACAATATTGACACCTATTCACAATTTACAGATATGCCGACACTTTGTAGGTCTTGATTGACAGCGTCAAGCCCTTTAGTCAGAATTTTTCGGACAATATTTTGTTTTACTATACTTGTCAGCGGCGGCGGAAGGGAAAAAATATTGGCGCGCGGGGCACCTAGCAGGTGTAAATCTATTTTTTTAATAATTGTCCGTTAAAAGGATATTCCCATGGATTTTCATTTTTTCCTATCTGACAGAGAATTTTTTTAGAAACAAAGTGGTGAAAAAACTATGTTACTATCTTATTCCGTTTTAGAAGTTACGAAATTTGAAAGTATTTTTTAATTTGGACAAAAGTGATTGATTGGCAACATCTGTGATGTCATAGAGATTATTTCTACAAATCTTCTTTTGCATTTCTTTAAAAATGATTGGGATTCTTTTATCATTGTAAATGTATGAGCAACAAAAAACAACAAAAAATTTCTTGTAAATTATATATTCCACCCTATCTCTATAATAAACCAAAACTGTTGTTCGATAATGTAAAACAAGTGTGAATAAATTTATAAGAAATACATAAGAACTGCTGGAATTGCCTTGCATCACCTAGCTGAAGGAGGTGTCTTAAGAATATTTGTCTACTCTTTAAATTGTTATAACATCTAAACGGAATACGATAGTAACATAGTTTTTTCAACAACTTTGTTTCTACAATTTTTCTCTATTATATATGGAAAAATGAAAATCTATGGGAATATCCCTGTAAGGTGACAATGAAGGTGTCTCTGCGAGCGCTACGCTCGCTTTTCGGCGTAGGGTCAAGCGGGCCCCTGGTGGGTCCAGGGGCGAAGCCCCGGCTTCGCCCAGTAGGGGTCCAGGCTAGAAGACCCAGGAAGTTCTCGCCAAATTGCGTTTGAAGATCATACGTTACAACGCATAGGAAAAAAGTATATTATACAAGTCAAAATTCATGTCAAAGAGAGAATATAATATACAATATACAACAACAAAATTCATGAAAACGCATAATGTGGAAATGTAATGTTTTATTGTTCATGTTTCTGTTCATTGATATAGGTCTATGGTCACTCTTTGAAAAACATGTGTTAAAAGAAAAATATTTGATAAGCTTCCGATAGTTTACTAGTTTACTATGTGTAAATTTTGTCAAACTTTTAAAACGAACCTGTTCTATATCTCGCCCTTCCCCCACTATCTCTCGGTGTCTTAGTTCATGTATTAAATACAATATCGCACAAAGTCTTGATATATTACTAATAGATTATTTTATATTTCAAACTTTTCTCTGAAGAACGCCCTGTTGCAGAGAAAGTGCTCTTTTGAAATCTAAATACCCAATAAGCACTTGGTATTGCAAAGCTTGTTGAAGTACCGGAACGGTTCTGACCATTTGACGAATGTATACTGCCTTCTCTCGGGGAAAAAACATGATGTTGAACGTCGCGTTTGCGTTTAAATTTTTCCGAGGTGCACGGAATGAAGTGCCCTTTAATACGAAAAAACGAAACCTCTCTCAAAGTCCTGGCTACGACCCTGCATACAAAAAATCTGTTTGGACTCATAATATTCTCCAAAAAGTCTGCTGTTTAATGTAGGCTATTTGAAAACAAAATGTTACTTTTAATTTATAAAGAACAGTTTGAGGTCTTAATACAATTATGATTTTACCCATGTTTTACAATGTAAGTAGGCAACCTAGCTTTCCAAACTATCAGAAAATAAACGTATCCAGCAATTGTCAATAGTGCCAACATCCAATAAAGCATAACGTGTTAGAATCAGGCCAGGGAGGGAGGCGAATTGTCTCATTCATCAAAGTAGAGGTATTTATGACCATATAATTTGCCATTCCAGTCAGGGGAGTCCATTACAGAAAATGTGTTACAAAAATTTCGAAGTTTTTGTTTTGTATAATTGAAAAATATTGTAATTGTGGGCTGCATGATCTAAGTATTATACAAAGAGAACATATGAAGTAAATCTCGGAATTAAAAATATGAAAATTACAAATGATTATTGAAATTAGTGGGGGAACGTTCCCATTCCCGCCCCCCCTCCCCTCCCCCCCTCTTCTTCGCTTCCACCACCTATGCTTGTGGGATTTTTAATTGTCGGATTTGCTGGATCAGCCAGGCGGGTTTATAGGCCGATATGTAAACACAAGAGAACAAGAACATAAATTTTACTGCTGGTACCTCGTTTTTTCAAGATTCGAGATCCACTCATTTACAATTGAGGGGTTACAGGAATGCAGCTTCGAAAAGTTCAAACTTCTTTTATTGAGAGCCATGAATATATCATAATGC
>JAIGNY010003544.1:685000-715000 GCA_020152595.1 Chiridota heheva
TAACGTTGGACAAATTGTAAAGTCAATCATTTGAATATTTTTGGATAATTAGGTTGAACAGTTAAAAAGGTGCAAAATGGTCAATTTTACTCGCTTTTTTAGTATATCGTTGTAAACTATCAAACAACAGACCTATAGCCTGATATAACAGTATACACTGTACAGATATCAGGATTCAGGATATGGTATTTCATTGGTTGTAAGAGTGTATACCCGTGTTATAATTGTTCTTCCATCATATACCTCTTAAAAGGTTGAATGGACATGCAATGTAGCAATTTCTATATTGGTTGAAAGAATATTCAAATCTGAGGAGATGGCACTTTTTGAATTTTGAAAAAGCACGTTTAGTTTTTAAGTTATGGCTGATCAAATTTTCATATAAGTTTTTTATTTATGCGAAATTTGTGATGTATAACTGGGCGAACAGCTCAATTTATGCATTACATAATTTGCATAAAATATGCATATTGCCTGAGAATTAAAAACGCTGTAAAATTGTCAATGTTTAACCGATTTTGATGAAACTTTTGCTACTATGGTTTCTAATAAGAATTTAGCTGATTTTGCCTCTACACGTCCATCTAAGCTGAAACCAAATATAACCAGGGTTCAGTTTTGTTTCTTTCTGAGGTACAAGAAAGCTATAACCTTTAGACTGTTTGATGTCCAAGAGGTGAATGTTTTGCGCATTTTGTGAAACAATGTATGAGGAAAAGTATTAAACCCAGCAGGGGATGGAGGTATATACGCAAATCGATCACTTGAAAAGTGATTAAAAGCTAAGCGCATTAAATTCCTTAGCACAAATTCTTGATCAAGCACCATAACGGTCATGCTCCTCAAAAAATTGACGGAGGGAGACTTTTTTTTTTTTTTTTTTTTTTTTTATCCTTGTAATCACAGCAATTAACTGATTAAACTATCCGGAATCTGATGCGTGACCTTGCGACGATTAAGTCACAAAATCATAATTTAATACGCCCCACGCTATACCAAGATAACATGAAGAATATGCGATCCTTGTTTTTTTTAAATAACTTTGTATCAAGTGTAACATTTTAAGTCATATTCACATTCGTTGTTCCTACGGGCATGACGGACTACAACTGCAGGAATCGTTTACAAGGAATTTGATATAATAGAAAGCTTATACGAGAATTTATGTTACTTGCATGCTTGGTTAATTTTTCCCAACTTATTCGAGTATATAACAGTCATTGAAAATTGAAGTTTTTTTTTTTTTTTTTTTTTTTTTTTAAACACACATTCATATATACTAAGAAAATGTCTGAATGTGGGAGAAGGACTAAATGAAACTCATGCTTTTAAAAGCAGTCCAACCCCATATTCAAATAAATAATGAATAATTATGTGGTCCCCAACTCAGAAAAATCTGGCAACCATGCATCTCTCATTTCCAAAATTTTGATCGCCAAAATTGTTAAGTTACTTGCCGGGCCAGAACAAAAACCTGTTTTAAATTACAATTTTAAATGAAAAAAATTCTTCTACACTTTCTGACGATTTTCCTGCATGAATAATTTAACTTCATATTTTAAAGGCCATCTATCGTGATTAAAATGTGGCGGCGTACATTTGATTCCAAAACGATAATGATTGGCCCATCAAAGGTCCTTGGTTGTGGAATTCACTCCCAACTGAACTCAAATGTATTAATAATGTATCCCTGACCTCTTTCAAAATTAAGCTTAAAACTTTTTTGTTTAAAAAGACATTTATCTAATGTGCAGCTTCATCCATTGTATTTCTATTTAGGTTGTCATTTCTGTATTCTTATTTTTGTTTTCGTATCGTAATTTCCTTGTATATAAAGCGCTTTTGAATGTTTTTACAAAATTAGCGCTATATAAATTTATGTATCATTATTATTATTATTATTAAGTGCACATTGTACCATTGTGCTTCGACCAATTATCAAAGCACATGAATTGGAATATATTTACTTCCGCGTTATAGAGACGATAACTGGCCTTTAATGACAACACTTTAATTTCCAAAACGCTCAAAACAATTATCGAAGATAAAGACTGATTCCAAAGCAAACAATATATGATCATTTTCCATCATATACTGTTGCTCAGTGATTTTATATCATACATATTGTATCGGCGCCATGAGGCTTGTGGAGACAAACTTACGGGTGTAAAAAGTCGGGATTAGGATTGCCAGTAATTTTGGGGTAGTAAAGAATAAAGGTGTTTTATGCTACAGAAATATTTTCAGTACATTTCTTACTCAAAGAACTTTTATTTTGATTGCCAGGTGAAGCATAAAGTGTTATTTTTTTGCCGAATAATTCATCATTTTTCAATTTTTTGGTCGCCAAGATTAAAATTTTCATTGCCATGGCGACCATGGTCAGATGGTGACAGAAATTGTCAAGGGTTGCCTCTAACCATCTACACCCACATGATATGGATCATTATACATTATATTTTGAGAAGGATGAAATTGACTTTGCCATTTTACATTGCTATCTATAGATCTAAGTCGTTCGAAAACTTTTCTCATGTTGCTAGATTGTTTACGTCTATATAATTTCAGTTTTAATAGGTCCCATATAACTTAAGAAGTTCTATAGTGTCATTTCATTATCCTAAAATTGTTAATGATTTATGAGAAAAGTGTTTGAAGTTTCCAAAAATCGAAGAAAATTGAATAATATATAAAAATGATATATATATATATATATATATATATATATATATATATATATATATATATATATATATATATATATATATATATATATATATATATATATATATATATATATATAATGATGCTCTTTATTTTCGCAATTTACTTCTTCAGTCCCTCCTCCCCCTTTCCCCCTTTCACTTCAAAAATTGCTCCCATGGTTTCTGGTTGCTTGAATGATCATAATTACAATTACAAAAGACTGAAAGACGTATTTTTAAAAGTAAAAGACAATAAATTATTGATGGTGTTAAACATAAGCAACTCAAGTTGATATCTATATATTATAGAATATTGCAAGATACTTTCAGCAGTTCAGTGTAAATTTTATATCTATTAATCTAAGATATTTCACAATTATGAATATTGTTTTTACTACCGTTTATCGGATATTTTCTTTGCCTATTATCTGTAACATTTGAATATGCACGCAACTACGCATAAATTTGACGGTATTTTCTTTCTCTCTGGTTTGCTGGAGGAAAACACCGGGGGGAATCATGTTTTAAGTTCTTCAAGCTATATTGAAAGATCTGTATAGATCGGGAAGTAAATGAATCGCGAAAAGGATATATTGTGTATTCATACATTTTCCTGTTTACACAACACAGTAACACTGCTTCATAGAGACAAGGTCAACTGGTCAAGTAAGCAAATACTGGTAACAGCTTATCTTGCTAAAAGATAAGTTTGATTATGAGATTTTCATTTTCATTTCATTTCATGATCATAAATTTCCACATTATGCATTATATACAAAAATAGTGACAAAAAAAAGAGAAAAAAGTAAAGTACATTTGAATTTTCAATATAACAAAAAACATAAGTTTCTGACCTTGTTACATTACCAATACATTGCAATGGAAAAGGAGAGAGAAAGAAGTTCAAAAGATTTGTTAGTAGCCTACCTTATACTTGTAAAATGTTTTGAGTATGCCACCTAAAATTGATATAAAACAACTAAGCAAAAAGTATTTGAACGAATCTAACGTTAATTGAAAATTGCAGCCCCCTTCGCCCAACAAAAGAGCATTTATGAGTGAAACTATCGGTAATTAAGGATTGAAGATTGCAGCCACCAAAATAAAATAGAAATTATCTTTGATTCAAGCATCAAAAAGCAAAGAGCATAACACGCAGTGTTAAGGAAATGCTGCCTTACTCATATCAGTGCACTGATGAATTCAAGCATAAACGAGCAAAGAGCGTAACACACACGGTGTGTTAAGGAACCACCCCCCTTTATTTTCCCACCCCTCCCCTTCCCCCCTCCCGAAAGACCAAGGAGCCAGCTCCTTGGAAAGACACAAGAGGTTATAAGGTTTTTCTGCACATGAAGCGTTAAACTTCAATATAGTATAATACGATTTATAACTATGATGAATGTACCACTGTAACTTTCACATGACTGACAGCTAAAAAACACGTTTTAGACTTTAGAACTGCAGTTCAAAACGCAAAATAAGCGTTACCAAAAATTACATTACAAGAGGTGTATAGACTGATAGAACAAAATTAAAGATAAAATCTCACCGACACAGTTCTTCACACAATATATATGACAGATACAAAATATTCCGTTAACAGAAACATTGGTTGAACATCAATAATTGGTTGAACATCAGATAACATTGGTTGAACATTAATTGATAATGTTCGAAATACTTCCAACGAAAACTCATATGTCAAAGTACATACTCCATTAACTAATTGATGAAAGTGAATTTAGTTCTTCAATGAGTAATTGCCGCAATCACCTAAAGTTATTTACCATCCTGAAGTAAAAATCGATACAGAGATTTACCATTCTTCAAAGGGTTCATGGTTCCTTTTACAGTTTTAATCGCATGGTCCGTTGAGTTATTGACCACTTGTCTAATGTCTTGGGAAGATGATAAAGGAGAAAATCCGTTGCATCTTTATTTACGCCAGTGCACCACAACTGGTTATCAAAGGCCATGGACATTGACTTGGTTGTCGATGTTATGTCTGTCCGTACGTCGTACCTGTGTTCTCGTCTGGGTCGTATTAAGCGTTTCGTGATAGCATTTGTACTATCATAAGCGAATACGCAGGCGACGACCCCGTCATTGTAATTGTGTGTTCAACTCTCTCTCTCTCTCATCTTTATTTCAAGATCTAGGTAAGTGGATGAGAGGGGATACTCAACAATTGGCTACCGTGCTTCCGTGTGCAGTGAGATAATTAAAGACAATTTGGGTCATCAGGCAGGCAGGCAGATAGATGTATCATTATGACAGATAAACATAGTTGAATATTATTACTTGTACGGAACAGATATAGTCGTTCTAAACCATGTGAACAGTTTATGGGTTGAGGTAAAATTGCTGGTCGTCATAAGGCTACGTTGGAAATCTGCTTTAAAGACCTTAAATCGATTTCCTTTCTTTATCGACGTTGTGCGATTTATAAGCTCTTGAAATTGTACAGCTATCGATCAATTTGGGGCCAACACACCACGGTTCACTTCAGGCGCGTAGCCAGGATTTTTTTAACGGGGAGGCCTAGACCATCAGCCCTTGGTGAAGTTTGCCCTATTGTAACTGCGCTACGTACGCACCACTATGGGTTGGCGTGTAGCGTATATGGAGGAAATTTTTGAAAAACGCCCCCTAGACTTGCAGGAACTGCCCCCAGACTTGCAGGAACTGCCCCCCAAAATGGGAAAAAGTGACAATATTTTCTTCAATTTTAGTCAGTTTCCCCTGATGAAGGTTCCTTTACCCTCTCCAATGACGAAATGATCGATTTAAGTCCCCTTGCTCTCGCATTTTTCCTTAAAAATAAAAAATAAAAACTCAATAACAAAGGAAGTGATTTTTTAATCTTTCAGAAAAGTGTGCATGAAAGTCTGGGGGTATTTACCCCAAGGTTCTCCTGTAACTACGCTACGCGCAGGCGCCTACCCAGGATTTTTTTCTATCGGGGGGTAGGCCTGGACCATCAGACCATCGACCCATTTTCAGAGAGAAAATTAATTCCTGTTTATAGTATATACCGCAACTTGTGTGCGGGGGATCATGAGGCCGCCAGGATGCGTCTTATGATAGTATAGATGTAAGAGGCAATCATGGCAATGATGTTAATGTTTGGAACTTGGGGCATGAAAACAATGAAGAGTGACGTCACATACATCCACAGTCGTCAATGTTCATGGTTATAAACATAACTGTTTCGCACAAATACCTTTTTGATATACTGAAAACAAATTACAAAATGTTCCATGTTTTTCTTTGTTACTTTATTTACGATCTGACGATTAAAACACTGTTCTTAATACTTACTATGATAAAAGCATTTTATTTTAGAAATATCTGAAAGTCACACCACGGATTTTGCTGAGAGGACAAATAGACATAAGATTAAGAAAAAAAGACTTTCACACTGACTGTCTGGCAAATCGATGACACCACTAACTTACATACAAATTTTTTTCAAAATGAAAGTTCTTCTGAGATTTTGAAGTAGGCCTTCTGACTTCACTTAAGAAAGAACTTAAGAAGGTTTGTCCTCTTTCATAACAAATAAAGTTTTTCCAAAGTTTTCATTAAAGTTGTTCAAACAGTTAAAATATGATTGAAATTTCCATATAAAATAATGATAGGCGCCCCCTCCCTCCCTCTGGTTATGCGCTTGGTTCACTTTCTAAAAGACGACCATTGATATGATGGTTTATTTCACCCAAAGCCTTAATCGCAGTACGTGTTACTGGTTAATTCTACCAATTGAGATCCCAAAACCTGCATGTATGGCACTGAAAGAATCAGGGTGCAGTTACGCAAGGACGAGGATTTCTAGATGAACGCAACCTCAAATCATCATCATCAAGTAACTCAATAAATATATAATTGAAATAAAATCACTAAATAAGCAGATTAGTTACAAAATAAATCCGATTATGTAATAACAAATACTTAGCTGCTTTGTATGCGCCCGTCCCTAAACACAAATACGTTCGACGGAACCGTTCCGCCAGCTGAAGTTCACTTAAACAAGTGACACCTTTAGACAAGTAAATACCTCTTCTTGTTCTTATGCATGGGCGATAGCTCCTTAAAGTTGTGCACTATATCCACATATGTTGTCTGGTTGTTTCAGTGTCCGGCAAGTTACTAAAAACTGCTAAATGATTGTAGTCATTCTTCACAAATGGGATCATGGAGATCTAATCATACCTCATTGATAATGATAGGACTGATAATCCATTATTGCCATTTTCTAATTCTACGACCTAGGCCTAGTAATTGGAATCCATGGAGAATGTGATCCATTTAATAGTTAACCATCTGTAGTGCTGTTGGAGGTCCACTGCAGGCTAAGGGTGAAGGTTGTAATTCCGGTTCCACCCCCTTATTATAAGGCAGATTTTAAAAAAACAATATTTATAGTTTTTGAAAAATGTTGTGCCCCACTTTGTTAGGGAGAATTATGACCCTGATCAACTGCATTTGTTAAAAACGGAAATGATTTACTACTAAAATTTGTCGTTTGTTTGTCATATGATGGATCTCGGCTGGAAAGTACACAAACTTTCATCGAACATGAACATTCGAAACAAAAGGAGGGTGAGATGGGAGGGGAGGTCTCGATCTTTCTGCAGGCGCAGATTTGGAATAGAGGACATTTAAAATCTTTTTTTTTAATTCCCATTTTTAATATTATTGTAAAGCGCTTTGAGACAGTCTAGGACAGTATAAAGCGCTATATAAGCATTACTATTATTATTATTATTATTATTATTAATATAGCTGTAACATTTCTTTTGACTAAGACTGACTGTGGCATATAGGCCTTTCATTTGAAAAGTTAAAAGGAAAAAATAAAAAAATACTCTGATATTCCAAAATTATTGGAGAAAATTCCAACATACACTGTTTTATATATTTTTCATTTTTTCCTTCTTCCTGTCTATCAATACATTGATATAGAATTAGAAATTGGGGTTTTTTTTGATCAAAGAAAAAAACCTAATTGATTGGTTTTATTTTGCTCGCTCTGAAAAAATGCATGCTTTTCAAATTATTTGTTTGTTTGTTATCACAAACATATCTTAATAACTGATGATTGGATTTTGATTTTATTTGCTGTGTGGCTTTGTTACTGCTTATGGAAGGAGTGATTCAATTTTGGGGCATATTCTACTTACTTCTGTGCTAACAGGATAAACTAGTGCTAGAACTATATGGCGGTTTGCTATCATGATAAAACAACGTGTTTGGAAGAGGGTATAAAGATACATGGTGCTGGTAATATAGTATAAAAAAGGCCTATTTCTGTATTTCGAGCATGGTTTTTGAAAAATGAGGGTAATTACAATACTCTCTTGTTAGGTGAAAACAAATTCTCGACGTTTAAAGTTATGTTAAAAACAACAGAAGATAAATTTCTGATAAGCAAAAACGTAGGTTCCCAATTTCTGCTTACCATCTTTATATCCATTATTATCATTATGACGAATACCAAACATTAAAAATGAGTGGAATGAGCAGGTTACAATCTCAAATCCGTTTCTATAGGATTTTCCATTGGGAAGGGGGGGGGGGGGGCGTTTCCTAAAATTGAGCACCTTTTCATGTGATGTCCAACTTAATGAAGTAAAAGGGGCAATAAGCGGTCCAGATAGTGGCATATGAACAGCTTCGGGAATATATCCTACAAAAATGATAAGTATTACCCCGTTTTTTAAATTTGTATATACCTAAATATATTGTAATAATGACGGTATGGGTGCGAACTAACCCGTCGCACTCCCTCTATATAACAGATCTAATCGGGCCCATTTTTGAGGTTACTGCCACTCCTGAGAGGTATCCCTTCCTACGCTCCTGGCGTGTTGCCGCACAATGGGAGTTATTTTTTAGCTGGCTAAGCAAGGGCAGCTTGGCTGACCTTGCATGTTTACATAGAAGGGATAACCAAATATTTCTTGAAAGTTGGCAATAATGTTGAAAGAAAATTCATCATCGAGGTTTGGATTCCATCCCTGATTGGTGATGACGTAGTAAGTCCCACCATTTGACGAAGCTGACGACTGTACTATTCCCGACGCAATCTAATGAGAAAAGGAAATTGATATTACGTGTATTGTGAAGAATCGTTGTACAGTAGTAGGCCCACATAAACATTGTTCAAGTTGTTTTGATTGTTTGGAAAGAAACTGCAGAAATTGGAAATTGGGGCCAAGTCGATGGATATATTCTAATTGGTTGCTGGAAGTGCCCAAAAAGCGTACAAACAAAAACTTTAAAAAAATCACCAGTATGTAGCTTGTCATTTATGTTCCAAAATCTAGACCATACGAAAATCGGGCAAAACAACGCATGATCAGATGAAACAGCACTGATAGATGATCCACCACAAATCATTTTAAAGGAGACATAAAGTCTGACATTATCCTAATTTCATATAATATAATTGAAAATAACAAATGTTCTGACCAAGTTGCATAACTCCCGAAGCAATTTAACACATTTTTTGTCATTATTAAAAACTTTAATACTATACTACTTAATAGTACCATGGGAGCTGCCAATTTGTGTACACATGAAATTATCAAATTATGCTGTTAAAACTTTGTGTCACATCATTTTGGAATAAAAACTTTAATCACATTTATAAAGAAACACATTATATTCATATTCCTATTGGGAAAATTATGTCATCATGCACAGTATTTCAATACATAATTGAACAAGATAGCAGCCCCCCATGTGTCGATTTCAAACATGAATAACTTGAGATAGGAATAAGATTTTGACTTGCTGTGTTTGGCGGTTGGTTAAGATTTGTATTCTCTATCATATGAAATAATGATTGTATCAGACTTTATGTCTCCTTTAAAGAGGTGAAAAAATGATGTCCATCGGGTAATTGAATTTTGCTGTCTTTGATAGTTTTTGCCAATCAAAAGAGCCTTAGAATTTAATATTTATGGAAAAATATCAATATGATAGTGAAACAAGCCTTAGAGGAGCTCTCGTAAGGGTGCTTGTTTTTGCGAATTTCACAAACATATCATCCAGAACAGATCAATAAACCTCATGCCGCTATAGCCCACAGACGACGTGAGGGCAAAGGTCACTTGAATATTCATATTAACCAGAACATTCCTATACCGTTGCGTGCTAGATAAGCATTTGATTTTGGGGACCCTCTAAAAGTGCACCCTCACTTTTCGGTCTTGTGCTCATATGATTGATGTTCATAAATTTTAATTTTAATTTTTTTAAATCAATTTTAGCACTAAAATTCAATACTTCGTAAAACATCAAGATGGTAATTTGATCAGATATATGAGGTAATTAATTATAAGTTATTCCGTTACTTGAACAAATAATATTATAACGTAATTTTCTGACAGGTAACAATAAAACAATAAAACTTTTGCTCTTTGACCAAATTTTCCCTAAACTGCCAAAATTCATCAAAAACTGCAACATTTGATGTTGCACCTCCTCCCAACTATCAACTGACGTCATCAACCTTTCACGTTACACAGGGGCGGAGCAGGATAAAATGTAAAGAGGGCCAAGTGAAATCAAACCAAAAATGATGTGCATGATAACCTGTTTTATTTTGTCATGATTAGTAGTAGTCTAGTGCCCATTGCGATAACCCAAAAGTTTGGTCCCCGCAATATTTTTTGGTGGTTTCTATATCTTTGAAACCTGCTGATTCAGATTCTGCGTAATGCCACCTGGTGTTCTTGAGCGTTTTGAGATGTCCAAGATGGCCGCCAAAATGGCCGCCACCATATAAAACATGTTATATCTTTGCTTTTAGAGCACCTATAAGAGCGGTTTTTGTGTCCAAGACTAGGTTGTTTATATCATAGATTCCATTTCTCACCAATTCGATAATTTTTGCCATGTCGGAATAACCAAAATGGCTGCCGCCATATAAGACATGTCATATCTTTGCTGTATGAGCCTATAAGGGTAGTTGTTACGTCCCATAGTAGGTTATTCATACCATACATTCCATTTCTGATGAATTTGGAGACCTTTTAACATATTGGAATATCCTAAGTGACCGCTGTATTGACCTTGATGAATTTGAAATATCCAAGAAGGCCACCAAGATAGCCGCGGTCATATAAAATATAATATATCTTTACTTTTTTGTGTCCATTGCTAGGTTATTCATAGCATAGATTCCATTTCTGATCTTGGACATGCGGAATATTAGAATTGATCATCACCATAAAAACTATGCCATATCATTGCTTTTTGAGCACATTTTGGGAATGCTTTCTCTTCTGATACTAGGCTATTTATGCCAAAGACTTTATTTTGTTCTTATTTTCAATACAAAATGGGTTTTTTTTTTTTTTATGATTAATGGGCACTATAGTGGGTAAAATCAAGGCAATTTAGTATAGCATTTCTGTCAAGAATGTCCTCATATTGCTTGAATTTGATTTGCGTAATTCTGTAAATTCAAAGCTTATTTAAGTCAACTTTAGTACATCACTCCTTATGTTCCATCTCTGCATCATCATCGCATCATTTTCATCAATTTAAGTCCACTGGCAATTATCCATTTTATAGCACTCACAAAGAAATGTGCAAGCGAGCTGAGCAGTTGATCACCTACCAGCCTACACCTTGCTGAAAGACATCCTTAATCACCACATCGAATCATTAAAAGAAATCCTGTGGGCACACCATTTGACACTGTCACTGGTGTAAGCAGTTTGTTTTGCTTATCCTCGATCTAGCCAAAGTTAGATGGGGCATATTTGTGAATCTTCGTTCAACAGTCCGGAAGCATGTAATACGAACATTTATAACACACGAGAATATTGAAGTCACGCAGCCATATTGTTCCGATTTTGCGATAAAATGTCAATGTTTCTAGTTTATGTACTTGAAATATTAAAAATCATTGTGTTGAAAAACATGAATTTTCAAAATTGCTGTTTCGTGCCTAGCTCTATTGTCTATTTTTTCTAACATTCGAAAACGGCGTGGTGAACATATCAAATGGGAGTGGAAAAGTTGTAGCCATGAAAGTAATGAAGGTATTGTCACTCGGAGTTTTAAATGTCCCCTAGCGAAGATATTTTTCCCAGACGTATTTTAATTTGAAATATGTAACATTGCACAAGGCTTCAACGTAAGGATTAAAAAGGATCATGGGAAATATCACAAAATGGCGGCTTCCATGTAGCAAAATCTTCCCATTTTTAGGAACATTTATGTTCCCATTAATAGGCATGTTACCGGACTGTTCAATGCTGTTTTCTAAATACACGTTTGAAAATGAGCACACTTTAAATTTTCCTCACTGGTTTCAGATTTTGGAGGTGATGCTTTCAGTTTTGGTGGTGTAGATAAACCCTTTGCTGTCTTGGATGACCACACATTGTACCTGAAAATGCCTCAGAGAGCCGTGAGAAATGGCGAGAACTTGTCGGAACGCCATCAGTGGTACCTCCAAAAATTAGCTTGATTACGAGATAAGTGAAGTGAAGAGGTGTATTTGCATTTATGTGACATGTGCTAGCCCGCTGACCTGCACGTTCGATTCGAGTACCACTCTCTATGCTGTAATCATAACAGCGGTCGAACACAAGATGCACATCACACTGGCATAGTTTGTTCGAGTAGTACTTAGTCATGAACTATTCTTCTACTGTGCCGTGCGAAGGCCAGTGGAGAATCCAAAGAATGGCACTGCCATCAATTAATATCACATTTTTAGTTCTGAAGTGTTCTGGCTGATTATACTAAGTCTTGTAGTTTCTTTTTCGAGGTAGCTCTTGTCTTGGTAATCCCTATTTCACTGTCATCATCAAACATAGATGTTGGTACAGGGGCCTATTCAAAATGAAAATAATATTTACGTCTACGTCTCGAGAAACCATTAAACCAACAACTTTATCAATTCAGTGTCAAAAGTGTTAGCAGATCCGACCTTCACTTCCCTTTGGAAGCCATAGTTTGATAAGGACTGATGGAAGCCCTTTGGCCACTTCATAAGTCTATCTAACGCTTTTTGCCAATTACAACTGCATTGTCAACATTTACTGTTTCATGACACACAGTGCCTGACACAATAACAATAAGACCCGTTGGATGGTCATCAACATTAAAGGGGCCAATGCATATTTGTAAATTTTGGCTGATGATGTCCATATCCTTGGCACCCAATTTCAGCAAAGCCATAGCATTCTTCTTTGTGGGATGCCACTTTGTTGAATGATTTGCTGCATCCTTTCATTTCTGATGAGTGCTTGATGAGATGGCTACAGATATGGAGATTAAGTGCCCAACGTGTCACGACTGAATGGTTTAGTGTTATGCCAACAAGACCACCAGGACCATGTCAATAACACATCAAAGTGGTTGCAATGAACATATCAGACCATATTCTGTTCCTGATGGTGCATCACAGGAATGCTTTACACACCTCTTTTGGAAAATACTCCATAAATTGCAGGTATAGTACAAACCTTATCTTGCGTAGTTGATATGTCCAGCTGCAAAAAAAGTATGGCAGCGTTGAAGTCACATCCCACAGGTATAGTGGTCTTTCAGTCTCCATCCCTTTTAGCTAAAATAAACAACATCATTATGAAAACCAGCTTGATCAGATTATCCACCAGGGATTTGCCGTTCTGCTACTGGCTGCCTTGCTCGTAAGGGTGTCTATCAAACCATTCTGCTGCTATGATCTGAATATAGTATTGCGGTTAATCTTCAATGCCTCAACTTGTATTTTGTAAAAATTATTTTCCTGACAGCATACGATGAACTCCTCCAGGCGAACATTTTAGCACACCGTTTAACAGTTTAATCCACTTCTAGCCGTTAATGTTCCAACACATCCGACAAAACTCATTAGCATATGCATAAGTCGTGGAATGAAATTGGTAAGCATCTCTGGATGTGACCATAAAACATTGAGCATGACTCTATGTAACTGCTGGTCTGCAGGGAAGACTGTCAGACTGTGTAAGTATTCCCTGTCTGTTTTTCGTGACTTTGAGCCTCTACCATTGCAGTCATCATCGTTGCGGGATCAGATGGTACCGTGTCTATTCAGCTATTAGGGGTGTATACACAACTTGTCTTACTGGTTTGAGACTTGGAATTCTAAATAGAGATGTTTAATATGTTTAATAATATAAATGAAACTCATAAATGGTGTGGATACATAGTCGTGGACATCAAAACAAGTCTTAGACACAAAACCACAGTCCTCATAACAATGATGTAACATATTTTGCACGGTGGAGGCCATCTTGAGTTATTCCGACATAGTGAAACTCATTGAAAGGGTCAGAAATGGAACCTATGCATGGAACCTATGCCATAAACAACCTAGTCTTTGACCCAAGAACCACTCTTGTAGCCTTATGGGAGTTCTAAAAGCAATGATATAACATAGTTTGCACGGTGGCGGCCATCTTGCATTCTTGGCGGCCATTCTGGTTATTCCGACATGGTAAAAGTCATTAAAAAGGTCAGAAACAGAATCTATGACATCAACAACCAAGTCTTGGACACAAAAATCACTCTTACAGGTGTTCTAAAGGCAAAGATATAACATGCTTTATGTGGTGGCGGCCATTTAAGCGGCCATCTTGGATACATTGAAACGCTGAAGGTCACCAGGGTAGCATCACACAGATTCTAAATCAGCAGGTCTCAAATATTTATAAACCATCAGAAAACATTGCGGGGACGAAATTTTTGGGTTCAGCCTAAATTTGTGGTTTGGGCACTAGACTATATTGGAACGTATTGAGACAAGGGTGCCGAGTCTTATAAGCGGGGAGCAGAGAGAACTTTCACCTTTTCTATTAAACGTTTTTTTTTTTGATTGGGAAAATCAGGAAAGGAAAATTTGGTAAAATTTGGCAACATTTCCTAATAATTGAGGAAAACTGAATGAAAATTGAAGAATTTTTTTCTCCCAAATTGAAGGAAATTTTCTGAAAATTGAAGAAAATTGCACGAGAATGCAAGAAATTTCCTAAACATAAAAAGAGATATCCCAAACATTGAGGAAAATTTCCCCAAAATTAAAAAAATCTGCATAAACTGTGACTAAGAATTATCTGGAAAAAAGTATCATTGGAAAAATCTCAGGGGACATGGACTCCAGCCCCCTGAATCCGCCCCTGACGGTAGGCTAATGACGTTTAGTCATAGTCATCAGGGCATGCAGTCATGGACCATGGGTTTTTTGGATGCAGAAATTGTGAATCATGAATGAGATGATTTTTCACGAAGTCTTATGACGCGTATATTTATCCTTTTTTATTTCAAATATAGAAGTTAAGAATTGCAAACTAAGTCAGAAAGAGAAATTTGACGTTAGAGACTAGTCAGACTTAAAGGAATATTCCCGTGGATTTTATTTTGATGTATCTGATAGAGAAAAAAAATTAAAAAAGCAGATCGGTTAAAAAATCATGTTGATATCTTATTCCTAGAAGAAGTTGTTGAACATTAAAGATATTTCTTGCCCGCATGAAAAGGACTTTTGTACGCTGTGTAAGTCATCATTACGATGTCATTATAGCACTTCCTATGCTATTTTCTTTGTTTCTTTTAAAATTATTGTATATTTTCTGAATAATTGATTGATATTTTTCTGAATAATGATGACTTAGACTCAGTGCAAAAGTCATTTTTATGTGGGCAAGAAAAATCTTTAAAATTCAATACTTATAAGAATGAGATGTTTTTTCACAATCTATTTCTTTTATTGTCCTCTATCACATATATTTAATTGAAATTCCATGGGAAGATTCCTTTAAGACAGAGATACTGAGACATGGAATTTATATATCGACAGGAATTCAGAGACAGTAGTTTGTGCAGTTAAAATATTTCCAGAAACTTTAAACTTCGCAATCTTTTTGGACCTTGCGCTGTATTTCTGGATATTCTTACATTGGTGATATATCGACGGAACAGTAAGAATAAACCTGTGCACAGTCCTAATTAAATTTTAGGCTATGATCTATGGAACGCCAAAAGGACTACATGCATGTGATAGAGGTGTCAACTTATTGCATGATGGTATCAACTTATATGGTAAAGGTATCAACTTATTTGATGAGGGTGTCAATACATTTCATGAAGGTATCAACTTACATGGCGAAGGTATCAACTTACATGGCGAAGGTATCAACTTACATGGTGAAGGTATCAACTTACATGGTGAAGGTATCAACTTACATGGTGAAGGTATCAACTGACATGGTGAAGGTATCAACTTACATGGTGAAGGAATCAACTTATTTCATGAAGGTGTCAACTTATTTCATGAAGGTATTAGTAGAGTGCTTTTACACCACAATCAAAGGTGGTCTTCTCGGTGAATTCAATACATATGATGGTTTTGTATATTTAGGAGTCATATCCTATAGACCAATTGTATGTTGTCCTAATAATATTATATACCTACATATTCAATAAATCCGAAGAAGCCAATCAGTATTTTGTCTAATTGGTTGTCGGTCCGAAATAAACATAATCGACTCATTAATATCTGGAGCTTCACAAATTGTTGTCCGAGGTCTCCAAAAGGACCACATTTGATGATGGCGTGGAAGCATACATCTATTACGAAGTGATACGACAATAATGACATAAGAATCAAATCAGTTAATACCATCATCAAATAAATTGACAGTAAGTTGATACCTTCATGATATAAGTTGATACTCCATGATATAAGTTGATACCTTCATGGTATCAGTTGATACCTCCATGATATAGGTTGATACCGTCATGATAAAAGTTGATACCTCGATGATATAAGTTGATACATTTATGAGATAAGTTGATACCTCCATGATATAAGTTGATACTTCCATGATATAAGTTGATACCATTATGATATAAGTTGATACATCCATGATATAAGTTGATACCTTTATGATATAACTTGATACTTTCATGATATAAGTTGATACCATCATGATATAAGTTGATACCTCCATAATATAAGTTGGTACCTTCACATCACATATAGTATTTTTGGCGTTCAATAATGATCAATGTTTTCTTTCAGCGTCAACCCCCCCCCTTCCCCCCCCCCCCCCTCCCCCTTCTCCTCATTTTAAATTTTAATTCCACACCATTGAAAACCTTCAAATTAAACAGTCGCATTCATCTTCAATTTTTGGGAAGAACAAAATAAATGTCAGTATACCTGTAGTGTGGACACAATATTTTGTGGAAAATAGATTTCCATTGTCCATCCATTTCTGACGGGTGTGCTAAGTGGAATAGTTGCATCGGCTTGGTAGTTGTTTGGCCATCGACTTGTAATTTCGGTGGTAGATCCACAAGTCATTGAACATCCCGGTGTCACTGATCGTGTAGACGCTGAGATAAGAAATTACAAACAGCTTACTATGATTGTTCTTCGAGTTTGTTATCCATACTATTTCATCAATTAGGATTTTTTCATTGGTCAGTCCGGCCTGTCCAGGGGCACTGGCGTAGCCAGAGGGGGGGGCCACGGGGGCCATGCCCCCCCCCCAATCCCATATTAACAAAAATAAAATTACACCTATATGCCTATGTATCGTACAGATGCGCATACATGAAATGACCTGTATCAAAAGGCAGAATCAGTCGCACAAGATGTGATGGAGGTGGAACTGCGAAAACCACGCATTGCAGCTAGAAGCTTATACCGACCAAATGCTCAAACATCGGACAACACCACCGAAGGCTTTTACAGAGTCAACCTTTTTTTATCCAGCCATAGACTCCATTATTGGAGACCTCAAGCACAGATTTGGACCACATCAACAACAGATTATGAAACTTAACTACCTTGTACCAAATTGTACCAAATTGTATGGAATTCGCCAAACAAGCTGACGGTGAGAGGCAGTGGAATGATTTGACTCCTGCTATTGAGGTGTATGCAAGTTTGATCAGAGATCCTTTCATGATTGTTAAGGGCGAATACATGTTTTGGAGGAAGAAATGGGAAAATGTTCCTGTCAAGTCCCGACCATCTTCATCCGTCTGTGCCCTGGATCATTGCTCTGAAATGTTTCCTAACATATCACTGTTGCTCCAGTTGCTGGCAACTTTGCCAGTGACTTCTGCACAGGCCGAGAGAGTCTTTTCAAAACTGGAAAGAACCCTTACAGCTATTCGGTCAACAATGACGGAAGCCCAACTGGAGGCACTTATTCTATTACAAATTCATAGGGCACATTGCCCAGACGTGGAATCAGTCATTGACAGATTTGCCATAACATCAGCGCGGCGGTTGAATTTAAAATTATGATTTGGTAAGTTTGATTGTCAAATCTTACTTCCAACATTTCGACTCCAAGTAACAAGTAAGTACAATGTCACCTCACTCAACTCCTTATTTTTCAATATTCTGGAGTCAAAAATATTGGCCAGGTGTGCAAGTGTGATCAATGATCTTTTGTTTGCTTTACAAATATCTTCTTTTGACATGTACCACCCCCTTCCCCTATAAAAATTTTGAAGGGATCAACCCAAACTGCCCCTATATCGCTACGCAATAGAATTTGAATAAATTGTACTTCGGCAAGTATGTGGTGGGGGCAGGTGGCACAGTTCCCCCAATTTTTTTGGCAACCAAGAATTCGGACAAAATGTACAGCAAAATTCTGGCAAAATTGTGAACAATCAAAAAAATACAGCCTCAAATTTGCAAGTTTTTGGCCTAGGAAGTGCCATTTCCGGCAATCTATAGGCAGCATTTATTGGAAAAATTTCTCTGAACGTTACGCGCCAACCCATGGTGGCGCTCCGCTTAGATACTGTCACGGGTTAAAAATCATACCAATGAGTAGCCCCCTCAAACAAAAAACCTGCCTACGCCAATGTCCAGGGGTGTATATGGCGTATAGCTAAAGGGGGCAATTTTTGTGTGCCTATATAAAATAACAATGTTGCATTGTCTGGAGATTAACCTTTTAGTAAAATGGGTTTGATGATATGCGTGCAAAGCTCACCAACCTGTCAACTTAATGGTTCCGGTGCTTAAAGAAAAAGTGACACGTAAAATCAATTTCTTTAGAATTGCATTTCTATAGCATTTATACTTTCATTTCTACTTTCTCCCGTCAGCCATGATATACAAAAAATATCTATTCACTTATCTGTCACCTGTTATTTTGGCTCAGTAAACAAGTAAAAAAGACCCCCCCTCCCCCACCCTGTCCCCATCTCCGGTTCCTGCTAACACTCCATACACCCACCATAGGCGTAGGAACAGGGGCACGTGCCCCCACCCATGTTGCAGTGTACTTACATGGTGCCCCAAAGTTGTCTATTTTGTACCATTGAACTAGTGTTGTAGCATATCTTTGTCCCCCCACCCCCAATTAGCCAATGTCGAACATGTTCTTACGCCTATGCCCACATATACTGCACGTACTCTTATTTCCCAGTTTGCTATTAGTCTGTTAGTTAGTCAGTTAGTGCAAATGGTCAACCTTTGTATGTTTGTTCAAACCATCTGATCATACCAGATTCGGTAGTGACGTCGGACGTGGTCATCATTTTGTCCCCCTCCGGGTTGTTGGGTAGGATCTGAGGGGTGAATATCACTCTCCCAATCTGCCCTCTGAGGTATTTATTTGTTCTGGCAATGAAGAGGAACTTGAGCTCATCTCCTGGGGTCAGTCTGCCATTGTAGGAAAGGCTTTCAACAACATGATGCTTGTACCTGCTTCCCACTTCTACAATCTTGGCACCGCTTATCTGTTTCAATAAAAAATAAGAAACAACTTTCTATTTTGCAAGGGCGGATCAGGAGGGAGGGGAGAGGGGAGGGGAGGGTTCCGGGGTCTGAGCCTTCCTTTTAGGTGGATTTTTTTGTATCATTCTTAGTATACGGATGGTGAGGGAAATTCTGAGATGAACACCTCCACTGTTGAAAAGTCTGACGGCCGCGTTTTACTGATATCAACTTGTCATTTACTTTAATTTTTCAACCTCCCCCATTTTTTTTTGCGGAAATTCTGGATCCGCCCATGCAGCCATGATTTGAGTTAATGTGTTCAATGGACTAAACTTTAGGGCATATAATCAAAACTATACAGCATTTTTTTAAAATATTTTTGTTATCATATGCGACATGTGACAGCACGTCACATCGAAAGCACCTGTAATCAGGTAATCAATTTAAGTTTTACCTTCCTTTTTAGAAGAGTTTTAAACCAAGAAATGAATTTTGAACGAAGAAATGAATTTTGAACCATTTTGCAAACAAATATACACCATAAATATTTATAGGAAAATGTGATGTATTAATGAGAATTTGCATAATTAATTGATTTTATCTATCCAATTGACATATTGAGTGTGTGTTGTCAACAGTCAGTGGCGTAAATCTATTCAAAAAAGTGTGTGTGTGTGGGAGGGGGGTTTTGTAAGATTTTTCCGTTTGAGGACACCAGCGCTCGATTTTCGGAGTGGGGTCCAGGGGCACACTTAAAGCCCCCGGAAGATCTTGCAAAATGGACACTTAAAGGGGAAAAAGTACGTCACAACGCATAGGAAGACGGTATATTATACAAGTCAAAAATCATGTCAAAGAGAGCTATAATAATGTAATACACAATATACAAAACACAAAATCATCAAAACGCATAATATGGAACTTGCTCACGTTTCTGTTCATGGATATAGGTCTATGGTCACTCTTTGAAAAATATGTGCAGTATAAAAAAAAATATTTGATAAGCTTCTAATAACTTGCTATGAACATGCATGTGTAAATTTTGTCAAACCTTTTAAATAAACCTGTTCTGTATCCCGCCCGCCCCTTCCCTCTCTCGGTATCTTACTTCATGAATTAAATACAACATCGCACAAGTGTTAATATATTACTTATAGACTATTTTTCATTTTCAAACTTTTCTCTGAAAAACGCTTTTTTTCTGAGAAAGTGCCATTTTAAAATCTAAAAGCAGTGGTCAACCACATGGTCTTTTTGACGTTCCATATAAAACATTCTCAAAATGCATTATTATGATATCAATCAATAATGTTTCAAAATGATATTTCTCCTACTGATTTCAAATGTTAGAAAAGATATTACGTATTTGCTGCCTGGGAGAATGTTAACATTAACATATTGTCATCTAGTCTTACCTCGAGTAACACAACATTAAGCAAAACGGCTACTGTTTATAAAGTCATCAAAACGATTTATTTTACCTCTAAGTCAAGAACTCTCCTTGGCCAATGCAACGTTATATTCCATCCGTAAACGTCCGTCGTAACGGGTATGCCAAAACGCCCCATAAAGCCACCACGCCATCTGCGCACCGCTTCTGTTTCTGTCGTGCAATTGGCCTCGGGGGAATGGAAGATCTCGTATATGAAAGTAACGCCCCCTGTTAGTCTGAGTTGATTGTGTCAGTTGTGGTAATTTGCAGTGGATAAGCAGAAACAAGACCAGACTAATCGCCTCTTAAGAAAAAACAAGTGAGCTCATGTCAATATATGGATTGTGAGGATAACTGGATATAAGGTACGACTGTCTGACTGTACGACCATGGGCGTAGCGACCAAGGGTGTAGGGGTGTCACCCTCTCCCCAAAATTTGAGATTGAATACAAATTCAGGCAAAATGGTCTAAGATTTCGGGCAAAACGTGTGGATTCTTGAAAGAGCTGTTCCGAAAACTGTTATCAAACTTCCCGATTTTTCCGAATCATGGTCTTAAATTACCCGATTTTGTCAAATCCGGTTCTAAAATTTCCCGATTTTTCCGAATCACGTTCTGAAATTTCCCGATTTTTCCAAAACATGATCTTAATTTCCGCTGTTTCCGAGCCAGGCTATAAAAATTGCAGATTTTTTCAAGTCATGATAGCAAATTTTCCGATTATTTCGAAAATGTTGTTGAATAAACTTCCACATTTTTCGGAGATAATTTATTCCGAAGAATTATATCTAATTTATCCGAAACATGACATATTGATTTTTTGTCAAGAAATAAATGATCTGAAGCTTTCCATTATTTCCGGAACATGTTTCTGTATAACTTTAATCCTAACTGTTCAATTTTGACATCAGGGGTGGATCGGGAATTTTTGAATGGAGGGTGGGGTGCAGGCAAGAACAAGAGCAAGCCCACGAATAATGACCAGTGTTGTTACTAAAAAAATGTAGCGGAGGGGTTTCAATTTTGAATTCAAACATCTAAATTTTGTTATTGGTATTCTATTGAACAATACGATAGTGTCGATTTAAATGAAATTTCACCCGTTGTGTGTGGTTTAAGCCTCGCGTAGAAAGCAGCTGATTGTGACGTCAGAGAGAGCATGGAAGGATTTATTCGCGTTATTGTTATAAATTTCTTAAGCGGTGATTTTCTTTTTAAAATAATTATAGTTTTCGGAATATTTATTAAAAAAAAAAAATCGGTTTATTTGCTCGAAATTTCGGACATTTCTTTAAAATTAGGTCCAACAAATCGACAATTTTGGGCTAAATATTCAAAAAATTCGGGTAAAAACTTATGCTTTTAGGAAATTTCACTAACTTTGTTCCACTGGCTGGTTGGGCACAACAACTTTTTGAACTACATTGGTCGTGAGAGTCTTCGAGCAGGGAGCAATGACAACTCCCTGCTTCGACATGCCTTACATGGAAACACCGCACACATGTGGACGGCATGTGGTTTAAAAGCAATATCACATAAACTTGTGACATGTTGATAACAAATTTTCAGAGATAGTAGCACAAAATCGGTGATATAGGCCAGAGCCGTGGCCAGCTTGGAGCATGGGGCCGTTCCCCCTCCCCCTTGGGAAAATCTGTGCCTTTTTGTGTGAAGTCAAACTAAAAATAATAACTTTGTAGTGAAATATTCAAGTAAGACAATTTTCTATTCATATTTGTGCAAGAACTTGAAATGCATTTCTGGTAAAATCTTTCGCCCAAATTTTCTTTAAAATGGCCCAATTTGGTAAAGTTGACAAATTTGGGTAAAAGTCACCCAAAGTTTGTTTAAAATAGTACAAATGAGGTTTAAAATCGTTTAGATTTATTTGAAATTTGTCAATTACCCGAATTTTGTTAAAAATTGCAGAAATTTAGTTTAAAGTGGCCCAAATTTTGCTTAAAACTTGCCTTAATGTGGTTTAACAATCGTCCATTATACATCAAATTGGTAGTGATTCACTTGTTTCAGTTTGTTCGATATCAGTTAATACTGAATATTTTTCATTTAGCCAGAAGTCAGATTAAAAAGTCATAATTTCAGTTACTTCTCGCCACCTCTGGCACCGTAAGCTGGATACACCGCTGCCCACAAGGGGCCCATGAGTAAAACTCCGAAACTGCGAGTTTTAGCTTTTGATCAGTTCACTTTGAAGGAGAATCACATATCAAATCATGTCAAATTATATATTTAAGATATACGTTTTTATTTGGTGGGCATCGGGTTGATGCGGGGAACAGGGTAGGAAGTTGGGCACGGCACAATGACAAACATACAAGAGCACATTTCTAGGTCCAATTATGCACCTTACCACAGAAGGCGGAGTGTACAACCCCGTCACCCCACACTCTGGATCCATTGGCGTAGGCAGGTTTTTTTTTTTTTTTTTGGGGAGGGGGCTACTCATTGGTATGATTTTTAACCCGTGACAGTATCTAAGCGGAGCGCCACCATGGGTTGGCGCGCAGCGTTCAGAGAAATTTTTCCAATAAATGCTGCCTATAGATTGCCGGAAATGGCACTTCCTAGGCCAAAAACTTACAAATTTGAGGCTGTATTTCTTTGATTGTTCACAATTTTGCCAGAATTTTGCTGTACATTTTGTCCGAATTCTTGGTTGCCAAAAAAATTGGGGGAACTGTGCCACCTGCCCCCACCACATACTTGCCGAAGTACAATTTATTCAAACTCTATTGCGTAGCGATATAGGGGCAGTTTGGGTTGATCCCTTCGAAGTTTTTATGGGGGAAGGGGGTGGTACATGTCAAAAGAAGATATTTGTAAAGCAAACAAAAGATCATTGATCACACTTGCACACCTGGCCAATATTTTGGACTCCAGAATATTGCAAAATGAGGAGTTGATTGAGGTGACATTGTACTTACTTGTTACTTGGAGTCGAAATGTCGAATTGATTTCTATTTGTGGAAAGTTTTGAGCAAAATAATGGGGCACTCCCAGTACTTTGTTATCGCAAACCAGTAGCAAAATGGCGCCACCTTCCATCGTCATCGAGTAAGAACAAGGCTTGACAAGTTTACGGCTCTTGACAAATTAAAAATTGCGTCAAAATTTTCTTTAAAAATTTGAAATATTTTTTGTTTTGTTTTACAGGGATACAACGAATTTACATTGCAGGGAATGCAGGGAGGTTCTCATTTCATGTATGCGCATCTGTACGATACATAGGCATATAGGTGTAATTTAATTTTTGTTAATATGGGATGGGGGGGGGGCATGGCCCCCGTGGCCCCCCTCTGGCTACGCCAGTGTCTGGATCTGCCCATGGCCATTTATTTTGATCCGAATTATGATCTAAAATTTTATTTAAAAATCTTGACCACAAATTTTGAAAGGCAAAACAAATGAAAATAAGAATAATGATAATGAATTAAATTAAAAAAGAACACCGACACACACAGAAAAAAAGGTTGCAGCCAGCACCCCTACGCCTCATCTTCATGCCGCGTTCTAGACACTTCAAAATACATAACTTGGAACTGCTTAATATGCATGTGAACAGGTGAAAGCCATATTACCTCAATTGCGGCATGCACTTAAAAAAAATGCGGCAAATTTACTTGACACCCTCGAATATGTGAACGTTCGCGACGCCTCTGTGTACGACTATTAAGTGGTTTTGTATTAACCATCAAATGACTCGCCTTTTTATGAGGTATAACCAGTGGCGGCGCCAAGGTGGGGACCGGGATTACGGGCCACCCGTCGCGAAGGCCTGGACCGTTGGGGAATTACGACATAAAAAAAGAGACACTTTCCCCGACGAACAATGCAGTGAAAACCATCCTTCAAACCCTTAACTTGCCCCAAATCGTGTTTAATATGATTTAGAAAGCTGCAAATACCGCCGAGGTTGAGAGGGAACCTGGAGGTTCCCTTCTCATAATCACCCCCCGTGCACACCTTCGGATCCCGTCAGGGGACTGTCGGTGGAAAATAGTATCCGGTAAGAAGATATTCAAGTCTATGATTGATCTAGTTTTTGTATAAACAACTAGGCTAAAATTAGACTAGCTGTGACGTCACATCCTCATATTCTTCAAAGTCGTTATATATTGTATTATATACTTTCCTGAGGTTTTGTGGCTTGAAAACCGTTGGATGTGTTAGAATACTGGTAAAACAGTAACGTATTTATAATCATTTACCACCTGAAGAAAGTTTGGAGAAAAAAAAATTAATATTTGGTAAGAATTAAGCTACTTTTCGATTTTCCTAGAGAACTGGTGCCAATTATTAACAGAATAAAAACACTATAAACCCTCAAAAGTGATTATAGAAAGACGCCGGCTTTGATGAATCCTATTGATCAACATGGGCAGGTACTAACAGCTTCAACTTAATCAGTTAATTGGAAAAACATATGCAACAAACCATGCAAATTGTTAAAAGTTTACAATTTACATACACTTTACATTATTTTACATTTCGAATTTTGTGACATCATTCATTAACGTTAGTTGGGGCAGTTGAAAAAAGAAATATCAAGGAGAAAATTGAGAATTTACGACATCACATCAGAAAGAGAAAACCATTACGAATTTCTTGACGTTAACGTTTTATTATTAAATCCTTCACCAACTTTAGTTGAGGCAGTTAAAAAAAAAAAAACACCAAGAGGTTTGAATCAAGGAGAAAACAGTCTTCATTTTTTCAGTGGGGAAATTTCGGAAAGAACTAAACAAAAATGTTTATCTACATAAAAGGAATATTCCCATGGACTTTTATATTGTACAAACAAAGTGATGAAAAAACTATCTTAATATTTTGTTCCGTTTAGAAGTTATACAAATTTAAACAGTAGGAAAATGTTCTAAATACACCTCGTATAGTATATGTCCTTCAGCTTGTGATGCCATCAAGGCAATTCCAGCACAGTTCTTATGTATTTCTTATAAATTTAATCAGACTTTTCTTACATTATCGAGCACTATTTTTGGTTCATTATAGAGAAAGGGTGGAATATACAATTTACAAGAAAACATTAAGTTTTTTCTTGGTGTACATCATATTTACAATGACAAAAAAATCCAAATCATTTTTAAAGAAATAGAAAAGACGTTTTGTTAAAATTGTCTCTATGACATCACAGATGTTGCCAATCAGTCACTTTGGTCCAAACGGTATAAGATAATAACATAGTTTTTTCACCACTTTGTTTCTAAAATATTTCTCTATCATATATGAAAAATGAAAGTCCATGGGAATATTCCTTTAAAATTTGTCTTCTCTTTCACACTTCTACAATTTCTGTATTGTATTTCACTTCAGGCATATGCATATGCCGGGGAAAGCACACGTAAGTTACAATGAATCGTTTTCAGTGTGGACCTAAGGAATTTGCCAGAATGGAAAGTGGATGAACACCAGGTTAACACCTTGCTCTTTACGAGAGTGTTCATCACGCAAGGGATGAAACTCCTATCTTCGGGGCCAACGGCCTTACGTCCCCTCCGAAGGACGGTGAGCGCCACCCAACCATTGGCCGCTTTTCCCAAAGGTTGGGTGTAATGCAAAAGACAAACCTCTGAGCTCGATGTCAGCGTATATCGTTGTACATATCGGTGGAAAAATCGCTATTTAAACTGTTAAATCGCCGTTTGACTCGCACCTGGGGCCTACAGCATGCCAGTCGTACGCTCAGCCGACTGAGCTCCCACTGAGCTACCTGCCTCCCTTATTTTTTGTATATATTAAACAAATTTCGCAATTTAAGTCAGAAACTACACCACCGTGTTTTGTCGTAAACTAAAGATTATTCTGTTTAGAATTCTTCAAGTTTGCCAATATCAGCTTCGTAAGAAGAGAAACTTACCCTCATGATGTCGAGATGAATAAGTTGGCTCAACGTTTTTAGATTATCGCAAATTTATTCGAAATAAAGTACAAGATTTGTTGTCAATCAAATGTCAGACTGACAGATGAATCAATGTGACCAGGTGAATTAGAATTATATCCGAAAAAGGTAGAAATGACTGATCACCCTTTGCTCGACGTTTTAACTTGAAAACATAATTTTCTTCGTCAACTATATACAATTTCGTTTAACTGTTTAAGTTTATGGACGTACGTCTATAAACTATTTCCAGGTTTCCGGGAGTGGTGCTGTCTAGTTTCATTGTGAGACTAATACCCTCCTTTTGTCTGCCTCCACTGTGGTAGAACAGACAGACAGAACATATACCCATGAATAGGTTATTTCCAGAAGAATGGGGTGAGACCAAGGATAACTTGCATTAACTGTTTTTCGAGTGCATTTGTCCTACCTCGATTGAATAGATCCTCAAAAAGCATCCTTGACGAGTTCAGATCAGCTGTAAATACTGTTGGTTCTTTGGTCATCTCTCAACTGGACTTTGGTACATTATTATACGGCTTCCCCCACAGGGGCCTCCACAACCAATGGCCTCCACATATTTCATGAAAAAAAATTGTAAGGGAAAAATGTACTAGCAACCTGTTAATTTGCATTGGTAGGAGCGGTAGCTACCTGTTCATTTGTACTGAAAATTGGGCAGCAAACAGGCTTACAAAATGAAAATTCTTGAACATGAATTTACTTCAAAAATCACAAAATACTGCACCATTTTGCATCTAAACACCCTTAATTAATCCAATAAATTCCAAAGGGGTACACCCCTTCCCTAAGACCCTTCCCCCAGGACAGCGGTCATTAAAGTAGTGTGGGCGTCCACTCCTGAAGTTGCCTATGGGCCTCCACATGTCGAAAACCGGCCCTGCTCCCCTAAATCTTCCATAATCAAATTACAACTGGTTTGAAATTTTGTTGCTGAATTTATCCTAAATAGAAGTAAATGTGGTAGCACAACAGGGTGTTTGAAAGGATTGCATCGGCTTCCAATAAATTCAAGAATATTTTTAGATTATTATGTATGTTCTACAAATATATAAATGGCTTAGTTCCTAATTATTTTGTAACTTACTTTAATGAAAAAACTAAGTATGCATCGAGGTCGAAAATTACATCACGTAATAGCACAAAGGAAAACTTTTAGGGATCGCGAGTTTTTCTGTGGGAAGACCCAGGCAATGGAACAAGCTACCAACTGACAATTTGAATATTTTCAAAAAGAAACTAAAAACACATCTTTTTCATGTTTTTCAGTAATTTGTTCTATTAAGTTTAGTTGTTTTTAAGTAAGTATATGGTGTATGTAAAGTGCTGCTGATTGCACATATTGGCAAATTTTAGTCTGAACAAACTTTAGCTATCAGATATACGGGTCTCTTATGTCCAACAACTATTTGTAAAGAAAGATCGTAAAATTATTGGAAAATTTTGAAATTTCCAAAGAATTGAAGAAAATTTCCACAAAATGAAAAAAACTGCCCGAAAATGAAAAAAAGTCCCGAAAATTGAAGAAAACATTGCGAAAATTGAAGAAAATCTCATGAAAATGAAGCAAGCTTCCTGAAAATGGAAGAAAATTTTACCAAAATGAAGCAAATTTCCTCAAAAAGGAAAAAATTTCCCGAAAATTTTCCACAAAATGAAGGAAATTTCATAAAAATAAAGCAAGCTTCCAGAAATTGAAGAAAACTTTAAAAATATTGAAGAAAATTTCCAGAAAATGATGGAAAATACCGATAAAGCAAATTTCACGAAAATGAAAGAAATTTTCCCAAAAATGTAAGCAAACTTCGCGAAAATTGAAGAAAAATTTACGAAAATCGAGCAAATTGAAATGAAAACAAATTTCACGAAAAAGGAAATTCCTGAAAATCAAAGTAAACTTCCAAAAATTGAAGAAAATTTCCAACAAATGAAGGAAATTTCCCAAGAATTAAGCAAATTTCACGAAATTATGGAAAATAGAAGAAAGTTTCTAATAATTGAAGAAAAATTCCCTAAAATTAAGGAAATTTTCCAAGATTGAAAGCAAATTTCTCGTAAAAGAAAAAAAATTCTCCGAAATAAAAAAATATAAAAAAATCCAAAAAATTGAAGAAAATTTCTAAAAAATGAAGGTAATTTTCCAAGAATTAAACAACTTTTCACGAAAATGAACGAAAATTTAAAAAATGTAAGGAAATCAAAAGGAATAAGGGGCATTTGCCCCAGAGTTAGTATGTTAAAAAAGGTTATGAGTGACTAAGGTTATTTGATAATCATTGGTTCAAAATGAAGTGGCCGTCTTCCTCACACTAATCACCAAATGATAACTTGTGAACCAATCATATGCTGACGGGCGTTTAATCCATATTATCAAAAGTAAAAGTTTTTGAATCAGGGATTGGCATGGTGTTTCCAAAAGCCACAATCAGAAAGTGAGGTCGCCGAAAACTGGATCGAACCCATGTACAGATGCAGAATTTACCATGACTGTAAGAGGCGCTGCTTTTATAAGAATTGATTTTGGTGGACGAATCATTAGCTGACGGGTTTTGAAATATTTACTGAATATGTTTTAAAAACGCTAACTGAAGCTGTCGAAAGTCAGGCTGACCAGTATGCTGCCGAAAATCCGACTTTCGAAAGGGCAGGCTGTCGAAAACCACGTTCTCGAAGGCTAGGCTGTCGGAAGCCAGGATGTCGAAAGTCAGGCTGCCAAAATCCGTGTTACCGAAAGTCAGACTGTCGAAAGCCAGGTTGTCGAATGTCAGGCTGACGATAGGCAGGCTGCCGAAAACATCCAAATTTA
The DNA here is from genome assembly GCA_020152595.1 of Chiridota heheva. Classification (NCBI taxonomy): domain Eukaryota; kingdom Metazoa; phylum Echinodermata; class Holothuroidea; order Apodida; family Chiridotidae; genus Chiridota; species Chiridota heheva. Next base: position 714,631 of record JAIGNY010003544.1, read on the forward strand.
CTTTGAGGATGCTAAAAGAATTACACCACGGAGTTTTAAATAGACTTTCCCCGATCATATTCATTGATTTCAATCACAAAACATGCATGTTTCAGAAAAATTAGATAAAGCTGCCAAACTTGAAAATCAGATCAGACTGCGAAGTCAGGCTGCTGAATTTAGAGTGCACAACTCAAGGTTGCCAAACGCCAAATAAAATTCACATATTTACACAATAATTTATCTACATGCTGCCTTAAAAAATGCGGACTGGTGGGCGCATATATGGACGAATGTTTAATCAAGAAAGTTATATTAAGCTGCCAACTCAAAGTCAGGTTGCAGAAATTCAGGCTGCCGAAGCAAAACCAGCCAGAAAAAGTCTTTGCCA
>JAIGNY010003544.1:720000-752500 GCA_020152595.1 Chiridota heheva
AGGTTTTGCCATCGTTACCAGGGTCTAACGAAACTCAAGCTGGAGAAATTATTTTGAGCTGTTTTGCAGTGTTCATACATCACATTTTTAATACAAAAAATAAAAAAATAAAACGTTGATTACTAAAATCAAAGACAGAATTTAATGTTCTTGTTAGTTTGTGATTGAACAGAAAACTTTTGTACTTATTCAAAGACTTTTAATGATAGGCAACATTCAGACGTTTAGATAGATAGTCACTAGACTATGGCCGTAATTCTCATGTGGTACGTTTGTGTGTGGAGGAGGGGGGGGAAGGGGGAAATTGCCTCTTTTCCAGAAAGTGGGGAGGGGACAAGAGGCAAATTTTCCTCAAACTGTACTGAATTTTAACAATTCTGCTGAAAAGTGAATGGGGACATTTCCCCTGTCCCCCGAGAATTACGGCCCTGGTAGTCACACTGTTAAATGTGACAAAAGTCATAAAATGTAACATACAATGTCATCAAACATTTATTGTAGTTTATTCTTAATTTTCAGGTGTGATGATTTTATGGGTTTACTATCTTTTCGACAGTACAATAGTTTCTGGCGCCCAAAAGTTAGGGCATATTTTTTCTTATTAAGTTTCCAGAATATTCGAATACACCGTTCGAGCAAAACCTTTGACTGTTTGATAGGCCTACGAATGTTCAAATTAATCATAAATATTTCTTATTAAATTTTCAACGACACGCGTATCAAAAATAGAATGTGTTGTTCCAAATTCTCTTGATTTTTCGACTTAGAGCTGCATTAAACAGTTAACTTGTTGAAGTCTGGTCAGTGCCTATGGCTTTAGTAATTGTTTTCATATTTGGCGATGCTTCTAAACAGGAAAATGTTCATGTCATTAAAGATCTGTGAATAGATAGCAAAATCTTGAGCTTCAACTTGAAGAAAATATACAATAAACCATATAAATAGCAAAATATCTAACCAAAATCGGTTAAAGATTAACCATTTTACAGAAATGTGAATTCAAGAGCCTTTTATGATAAATTATGCAAATTTTATAATAATTGTGTGACATCACAGCAAGAAAACCGTTGAAGTTTAACTTATTTGATTAGTTTAACTTAGTGTTTTCTAATTCTTCCACACCGTTCTTTGAATTGGAGCAGCTGATTATGACCGAGGAATTTTGAATTTCCATCATCTGATTATACACTCTATCAAAAATTTGCAGATGAAAAAAGTCTGCTAATTATCAGGGACTTAAATTTAGGACAGAATTTTCAAGAATTGTATAAACAGTTACAGATTTTGAGTGACCCTATCTTTCAAACTTCACAACTTTTGCATTCATTACACATTCACACTATGATTAGTCAAAACTCGGAAACTAAAGATGCTACTTTCGTAATTTAAAGACTATACTCTGTTCAGAATTTCAATTTTTTTCTGGTGAATATAAAATCACTACCTTTAATGACGAGATAATCCGCGAGTTTAAAGGAAAAAGCAACAAAACATGAATGTGTGCATAAATTCACAAATCATGAGAAATTGTGCAGGTGTGAATACATTTAACAAATCTTGAGAATGGACACTGACAGCTGACATAGCTCGAAAGTAGTGAAATGTTCAGCTACAGCATTTCAAAACTGCTTAACTCAAATCGGAATGTGTAGTAATCAAACAAACAACAACTTCCGATAATTCGAGTGTCCCCACTTGATATACTTATCCTTGCCTATGTTGATTTGACGGTATTGTAGTGGTCACGTCAGTATGTTTGTTGAAGCCTAACCCTAAATTAAAACGTAAATCTTTGTCAAAACGATGATGGGCTTGATTTCATATACAGGAGGCAGTAACCCCTCCATACAACGCAGGCATGAGAACCAGCGTGTTTTAACATTATCGAAAAAATCCCCCGAACCACCCAATGTCCCTCACCCACCCAATGCCCCACCCACCCAATGCCCCACCCACCCAATACCCCCACCCACCCAATGCCCCACCCACCCAATGCCCCACCCACCCAATGCCCCACCCACCCAATGCCCCACCCACCCAATGCCCCACGCACCCAATGCCCCACCCACCCAATACCCCCATCCACCCAATGCCCCCACCCACCCAGTCCCACCCACCCTGCCCCACCCACCCACCCAATGCCCCACCCACCCAATACCCCCACCACCCAATGCCCCCCCCACCCAGTGCCTCCCACCCACCCAATGCCCCACCCACCCAATGCCCCACCCACCCAATGCCCCACCCACCCAATGCCCCACCCACCCAATGCCCCACCCACCCAGTGCCCCCACCCACCCAATGCCCCCACCCAATGCCCCCACCCAATGCCCCCACCCACCCTCCCCACCTACCCACCCCACACCCAATGCTCCCCACCCAATGCCCCATCCAATGCCCCACCCACCCAATGCCCCACCCACCCAATTCCCCACCCACCCAATGCCCCTCACTCACCCAATGCCTCTCCCCACCCACCCAACACGCAAAATGGCTAACCCTACTGAGGGAATCACTTGCGTCGACCAGGGAGTTGGCATTAGAACTCCCTGCGTCGACCCGGCTTCAGGAGCGGTTCTGTGACATATCTCCTCTATTGGTCTATCGAAAACCACCAGTCTATTAGTACCAAAGCATATTGGTTCGATGTGCACTGGAACTTAGAAAACGTGTTGCCGAACTTTGACAACGCATTGACGAATTTCGACAAGGTGTTGCAAGACGCAACGGAGACAGGGGCTGGGTACAGTAGCTTCGCTTATTTACTATGCTAAACAAAAATGATACAAATATCAAAAGATACTAAAAAACAAATACTAAAAAGTAAGATAAGACCTAAAATATGTCCACATTTGGCGGGAATTTGCGGCTTTACCATCGGGTTCACCACCAGCGCTCGAGACGGCACCTTCGGCAAAATTACGCTTATTATCTTCTACCGCCACTGCTGTGTTGTCGAAGTTTATATTTGGGAATCTTGAAGGTAGCGAAACAATCTGCAGGTGATATCATCCGCTTGTTGACACCTTTATTTTCATTGGTATTTGTGATGACGCGTTACCGAAACACGTCAAAACGCTTTGCAAGTATGACAACGCGTTGTCGAACTTCATCAACATATTGCATCAGTACTTAATGGCCCTAAACTGTTTGTCACACTCATTTGGTGCATGTTTTTTTTTTTTTTTAAATTGCGCCTCAGAGCTGCATTGATTATAAGTCGAAATGTTTGAAAAAATTAACTTAAAAAAATTAAAAGATAGTGTTCTTAGGGTTAACAGGTTCAGTATTGTATTTCATGAAATCGTGGAGTTGCCAACATACCGCTGTGTGATGTTTTAGGTTTGGGTACCAGCCTAGTATTTCTCCACTGAATAATATCTTAGGGCACTTCGTCACCAGTTTATTTCATCGCTGCACTCATGTAATTAAGAGGGGGACAAAATTGGATGGTTTGAGGTACGTTTTGGGTTTGTGTTAATGAACCTGTTCTTCAAATAATATGCTTGTTTATGATTTACCTAAATTTGCGCCCCAAATTGCCAGTTCAGGTTACATGCCTGGAGATCCCCATCCCAGATCAGGCCCGTAGCCATGACATTTCGCAAGGGAGGGGGGGGGGGACACGTAATGAGGGGGCACTTGGGCAGATTCCCCATATACCCTTGTGTTATATTTTTTGTTTGATTTTTCGCATGGGGGCACATACCTTCGCAAGGTGGGCATGGCCCCGTGCCTTATGCTGGCTACGGTCCTGCCCCAAATTCACAAACCTCGAAAGGAATCGAACATTTATACATGATTTTTAATTAAAGTATGTGTTCTTTTTATTACAATTAAAACCAATAATCTGTACACAAATTGCTAAGGATATTTTCTTCTTCGTCGGATAGTTTCTTGAAGTTTTGCTGTCATAATTTGGATTGCTCGACTCGGATTCTGAGTCTGAAATTGAAAATTTGGAGAATTATAACACGATAAGTAGCTATAGGCTTACGTCAGGGCTCTGTTGGATAAACTTATTTGATTGATTGAAACACAAAGGTACGGTGGGAACAAAAATAAGAGGAGAAGACATGAATTCCGGAAAAAATCACAGCCGTACTAGCCGGAATACATAAAACCTATTGAAGTGTGATAAATTGACATTAAACAAACGTCAAACATGCCGATATTTTGCTGAAAACCTTCAAATTTGAGAGAATAAATGATTACAAAAACGTCAGAATTTGATGGTCTAAGAAAATTTGTATGAAACACTTGTTCATGCGTTTCGACGAGAAGAGTAAAGAAAAGCGAGCAGGTGAGTGGGAGTTTTAAAGTGTCTTTCTTAGGTTCTTACGTAACTCTGACGTGGGTTGTTTCTGCGTCATTAGGAATCTGAAAGATGGACAAAGAAGAAAATTTAACTTTATAGTCTCTTTCCCACTAATTGGCTTGTGTTAATTTTCTGCTAAAAAGGTCGTTTTCCTACGGAGGAATTTGCCCGTACACATTAAGAGATCAAAGGCCATTTTTAGTGTTTAAATAACCAGAACCAAAAGGTTTTGTGGTTCCGATGTTTTTTTCATGCTGCTTGATATTGTATTAAGTGATAATGTCATTGTATATCATGAAATATTTGACATGACGTGAATCGTTCTTGAGATATCGTGTTTACAAGCTCTTTTCAGCAAAATCATATTAAGCCCCGCCCACTACGCATATTGATGATATTCAATGTTTTTTTTTTAATGAACACATACAAACTAGATAACATCAAAATTCCAAATATGAAACAAAACAGACATGTGATTGTTAAAATATTTGCATTTCTAGATTTTTACATTAAGCCTCGCCTACTCATTAATATCCATGACATCACCACCAAAATAATAGGACACATCTACAGACCATTATCTATTTGTGTACCGCACATGACGTAAATCCAGTTAGTCCATCTTGAGATACCGTGTTTACAAGGTCTTTTCAGCAAAACCATATTAAGCCCCGCCCACTACGCATATTAATAAAATTCAAGGTTTTAATACAATAAACACATACACACCAGCTAACAACATAATTGTGCTGAATATGAAACAAAATAGATACGTGATTGTTAAAATATGAGCATTTCAAGATTTGTATATTAAACCCCGCCTACTCAATAATATGCATGACTTCACCACCAAAATCAATAGGGCACATTTACAGATCTTGGGCTATATGTGTACCAAATGTGACATCAATCAAGTTTATTGTTCTTGAGATACAGTGCTTATAAGCTCTTTTCAACAAAATCATGTTATGCAATGCCCTATGCATGTTAATGAACGGGATGGCGGACGGCGATAAAGAAAGAGTTACCCATCTTAGCAACCGACGAGGCCCGTGAAACAGACCCTCACATCGAGGAAGGCGATCAGAAAAGGGGCTCATCTTAGCAACTGCTGAGGTCTATGAAAGGGCCCTTATACCGGAGAAGACGATCAGAAAAGGGGCTTCATCTTAGCAACCGTCTTGGTCCATGCAATGGGCCCCACATTGGGAAAGCAATCAGAAAAGGGGCCCTGTCTAAGCAAACAACGAGTCCGTGGAAGAAGATCCCACATCGGGGAAGGCGATCAGAAAAGGGGTCCTATCTAACCAACCGACAATGTCCGTGAAAGGGGCCCTCACATCTAGGAAGGCGATCAGAAAGAGGCCCATCTTAGCAACCGCCGAGGTACATGAAAGGGGCACCCACATCAGGGAACGCGATCAGAAAGTCTTAGCAACCGCCAAAGAGCCTCTGGACCCAGTGTTACGCCACTGCATAGCATAAATTCAAAGAATAATTATGAAAAATGCAAGACAACCCCATCAAAAGACAATGATAATGATAAAGTAATTAATGATTCAAAATGTGCCTGCGGCAGTGGGAAAGAAAAATCACACCTGGAGAGGAACTTTGATATCTCACCCAAACTGAAGGCAAGCATTATGTTTTCGTCACATTTTCAACTTTGAACTGTGGGCTGTGCCCCACAGGAGGGAATTTGTTGTGGGGACCCCCAATTTGTGGCGTTCTGGGCACGTGTTCATGTGGCCCATGCTTAAATCCGGCCCTGCTTTAGCTCTAGACTAAGGATATCAACCATAATAATTAGAATGGGAGCTTTCAGCAAAAAGAGACATAAGCGCGGAGGGTATATGTGGTTTGAAAGGGGTGGGGCGAGCGCCCGGATCTGCCGTTTATATTCATGATCAAGTCTGGTTGTTTATGTTTAACCGTTTGAAGGGATGGGGGGGGGGTGTAGAGACCATCGATTTCTTTCTATTTAAGTTTCTGTAACAATTTTCTATTCCTTTTTTTCATATTTTGTTCGTAAACGGTTACACTCTAAGAAAGGACCATGAGATGGTCATTAATTCATCGATTTAACTATGGTCAAAATTGAACATCAGAGTATGCTGCATTGTAAAAGTCCAGGTGTCGGTAATATGATAATGACGATGGTGTCGATAATGACGATGGTGTTGATAATGGCGATGACGACAATGTGTTGATGATGACGATGGTATTGATAATGATCGTGGTGTTGGTGATGACGATGGTGTTGGTGATGACGATGGTGTTGGTGATGACGATGGTGTTGGTGATGACGATGGTGTTGGTGATGACGATGGTGTTGGTGATGACGATGGTGTTGGTGATGACGATGGTGTTGGTGATGACGATGGTGTTGGTGATGACGATGGTGTTGGTGATGACGATGGTGTTGATGATGACGATGGTGTTGATGATGACGATGGTGTTGATGATGACGATGGTGTTGATGATGACGATGGTGTTGGTGATGACAATGGTGTTGGTGATGATGATGGTGTTGGTGATGATGATGGTGTTGGTGATGACAATGGTGTTGATGATGACAATGGTGTTGGTGATGACGATGGTGTTGGTGATGACGATGGTGTTGGTGATGACGATGGTGTTGGTGATGACGATGGTGTTGGTGATGACGATGGTATTGATGATGACGATGGTGACGGTGATGATGTTGCAGATAAAGGTAACAGCTTTGTTTCAGATTAAATTAGTAGGCCTATACTCTCCATGGTAGACGACATAATATTTTCTTCGGCTAAAAGCTTTTGTTGTTAAAGCAGCCGTGACATCATCCAATGAAGAATGAGCATAGGGACCAGGAAAGTCCCATCTTCTAAAGTAGCGCTTCCCTGGTGAAACTGAGCTTATTTTGTGTTGTTCAAGTACTGTGATCGATATAGGTCTGCATGGCATACAGTACCGTGTAATTGCTGTTTGATTATTTTAGTAAGGCATTTGACTAAATTGGAATTAAAACCACTGATCCTTAACTCGATGTGGTCCCCGAATACCACTCACGGGGGGTATCATAGGGCACTTTTTGATACCTAGCATTCCAATCGAACTTTGAAGTCTACGGAGATGTAAACGGGCAAACACTCCACATGTAACTGTTTGAACAACGTTAGGGCAGTAGGACTACGCTTTCTGTCGGCAGTACTTGATAACAAAAGTTTTGTTGAACTTTCTTCTTTAACTGAAGCAATGAAAAGATTGCTGATATTGCCGGACAACTGTCACGAACAACCGGACACTGAGGAGCAGTTGTCAGTTTCAAGTACAGTTGATATCTTTGCTTGCCATATTCCTTGTTAAATGTTGGCAAAGAATGTTGACATAGAATACGTCTGAACTTTATGCTTCATTACATTGAAAACATCCGCATACACTTGCATATAGGGCATTACAGGTATATGGGCAACATTCACTAAATATTGATTTCAAATTCACTAAAAACATGAAGAGAGCACAACATTTCATCAAAATCGGTTAGAAATTAGCCATTTTACTGCTTTTTAAAGATTTGGTGGCAAATATGCTAATTCTGGTATTACTCTTGTGTTGTGTAAATGGGACATAGTGTCTATGTTCTTATGTAAATTCATTGTATTTTAACCCTCTGTCATTTTTTTTGAAAAAGGTAACATAATTCTAATAAATATCATTTGATCTTGACCATACATCCATACCCCCATCCAACCTCAAGCTGGAAAAGGCATTTTGGACATTTTCGAAGTCTGAAATAAAGGCAAGAGCTATTAAGGAAAACAAAAGCATTTTGAAGTGTTTTCCCCTGTGTTTTCCTGATCATATATAACATTTTTTTCAATATATTAAAAATATTTCAGACTTTGATTACTTATAATCTGATAACTTGAAAAGTACATGCTATTTTTAAAATTCAAAGACCATTAAACTCAGAATTTTGTACCAGCTTATAAAGCCTTTAACAATTTAGCTACGATCTTCTCGTCTACTTCATAGCGCTGTGGGAAGAGAAAATTAATTTAAAATAACTCCCATCATCCCTTGAGGAATGGCTTTACGGATGAACAATTAGCATTGCCATTACATCTGTTGAACCAGACATACCAGAGTGTGCGTTATACATTTTATAACAAGTTTGAACAAATACTGAAATAAGTAACTGTAAGACATGTAAAACCAGACGATGCATGGCATTGGTGGATGGAGAGTCACGGTTGATTACCATTTCTTTCTTCTTTTATTCTATATAAACAGATAAAAGGGTTTTTTTGCTTTCAGTGTTTTGAGAAATAGGAAAGGAAAATCGAGTCTTTACAAGGAGGGTGACGAGGCGGAATGAACCTTTTCGACATAGGTTCCAGAAATACTGCTTTATCATGCTTATGTAGACTTACTGTCTTAACAATGTAAAAAAATGTAATTCCCATCCTAATTGATACCAAGACCTAAAGATAGGACAAAGTATACATGTACATGACACAATAAGTATTAACGGTGAGATATTTCTTTTTTTCGATGCTAAATCAGGATTAGCTATTCGTTCTGTGTATACAACCTTAAAGGAGACATACAGTCTATACATTCATTATTTCATATGATAGAGGATACAAATCTTAAGTTAACCAACTACCTAAAACAGCAATTCAAAATCGTATTCCTATCTCAAGTTATTTATGTTTGAATTGACACATGGAGGCTACCATTTTGTTTAATTCTGTAATTAAATTTTGTGCATGATGACATAATTTCCCCGTTAGGAACATACAGAATTTAATGTATTTCTTTTAAAATGTGATTAAAGTTTTTATTCCAAAATGATGTGACACAAAGTTTTAACAGAATGTTTTATTAATTTCATGGGTACACAAAACATTCCTTGACCCTTACATAAGAATTTTTTTTCTTCTCATAACCTTTAACACTTGAGGTAGATTATAAAGAAATTCAAAGCATTCCAACATCCTGCTGGGCTAATGACATCATATTCTGATGTTTTGAAATCAAAATATCGGCTCCCATAACACTATTTAGTAGTAAAATTAAAGTTTTTAATAATTATAAAAATTGTGTTAAATTGCTAAGATTGGTATTTAAAGGGGGTATGAAACTTGGTCAGAAAAATTTGTTATTTTTAATTCTATCATATGAAATAAGGATTATGTCAGACTTTATGTCTCCTTTAATATGTACTTCCTTAAATTGTCAGACCGTTGTGTGGACTCGTAATTGATCGTTAATAGACTAATTTGGTTTTAAAGCCCGGCTTTTATCAGTTTAAAGTTAAAAGTTTGCAGCAGGCCTCGAGAAGCTCCGTATTTATCACTGTTTGATAACTCACTCACATATTTGACTAAGCAGATAATCTCGGTGAAGCCTATAAATGATTCTTTTAATGTTTTGTAGAGGCTTGAGGCCAAATATAAATCAGGAAAAAACGCAAAGTCATGACTGTTCACCGGATTTTGTACATACTATCTGTGATTTTTTTCTTCTTCTTCTGAGTTAAAATAAATTACGCGATACTTATCAGTATACAGTTGAATCTTTGTTTTTCTCGTGGATTTATGAAATCAGGTTTTCAAAAGAGAGTTTACCACGTCTGGGCGTGACGGACAGTACGGCCTAAAAAAGATAGTTTGTTTGCCCTTTTTTTGTGGAAAATTGTAAGGGATTGTAAGTGGGGCGGAATTTTTTTTTCTTCCACAGATCACTGAAATAGAATATTTCCTGACGACACTTTCGACTGTTCGACTGCAAGACTGGCTCACTCAGGATTTAGTTTCAAGAACACCTATAATAGAGATTTAAACACTTAGCAGCTTCATTTTCAGATTGTTGGTTCCTTTTAGTTTGCTTAGTTTTTATATATCACTTATATTTTTTGCATGATTTAGGATTTTCTCTCCCTTGCCCACAAACAGGCAGGACAACTTTGTATTCTATCAGTCAATCACAAGCTCTTGTGGGCGTTGGGCTTCATTTTCTCCACAGTAACAGCAACAGGCAAATGTGGTTACCACTCCATTTTGTGGGGATTTGTAGGGATTTTTACGAAGCGTAGGAATTGTTAAAAAAAAAATTTAAACGCCGCCCTTATTTTTCGGAGAGTTAGAAGCGGCGGAAGAGGAAAACAAACAACTTTTTTAAACCTAATTACCAGATGTGCATCGGGTGAATCGGGTGATCGTTTTCAAGTTTCAACACATTACACAAGTATTACACAGTGTGTTTACCCTAGTTTATCACTGTTTGATAAGAAACACTCACATATTTGAGTAAGAAGATAATCTGGATGAAGCCCTAAAATGGGTTTGAAAATGTTTTGTAGATCTATTTTAAACATTATTTTGGGGTCAAACGAAGACTCAAAGTTATTATATAACAAATGATTTCTAAATGTTCCCGGATTTTCTGTGATTTTGCTTTTTTTTTTTCTGAATCCTGATAAATAACGTGGGGTTTATCAAAATACTGGCATAATGGCATGTTTGCCTTTGTCGTGGCTTTATCAAATCAGGATTTCAAATAGATGGTCCTCCAGCAACAGCATTTAATCGATGACTATTTTGCAGTATTAAAACATTTCCCAAGTATTTTATTATTGAACCGGAGGAACGTGGGGACGCATTAAAAAAAAAAAAAAAAGTAATTTGAGCAAATTGCAAATTGTAAGTCAATTTGACGCATTTAAAAAAGCGATATCGTCATATGTGCACAATATTTAGAATTTCTTTCAAATTTTTTGATTGGTTGAAATTTTGCTGCGCGATTCGTTGTCTTGTATTGCAAGGTATATAGTTTTTTTTAAACGCCTTGAAGGCCACCGCACGAGATATTCCAGATGTTTGCGGCGATCGCAAGTAACGTTTTTTTTTTTAAATCATGCCGTGAGTTCAAGCCCCGGTAGTATCGTTTATTTTGACTTTTTGCTTTCATCTTCTTCTTCTTTTTTTCTCCGTAATTTTCATTTGGTGATTATTATTGTAGTATTATAATACTAAAATTTTCGCTTTCTGACAAAAAAGCATTGAAAAAAACAAATAAGTTTCTCGTCACAGTAACGTAATGCGCTGTGTATGTAATTCTGCACACACAACGTACATGCTAGTGTCTGGCTGTACTGTGTGGTACAAACAGACAGAGGATCGGATCTTGCCTCCACAACCGGAAGTGATGTCAAAATAAAGTATCCCCCATTTTTACCGTATTTTACTGAGACGAGCCTCCCTCTTTAACTGCTTAACAAAATGTTTTAGGCAGTGTGCGGAAAAGTTTCGTCCATACTGTTCAAACACTTAGTTTAATGCGCTCCGAGCTCTCTTCCCCTTCAACCATACCATTTGTGTGACTCAGTAAATTCCTTTTCTTTTGACCAATTAGGCAATTGAGATGCTAAGTTTTAAAACTATACGTGTATCATAAATCTGTTTTAACGAGCGTCGAGAGTACATGACGTCAACTCACAAACCTAGAAGATTTGTGTATGCTATTGAAATCATTAAAGCTTTTCAATCACTATAAAAGGATTTAATCACGTGACTCTTACTCATCTGGAAGCCATTTTACAAGGCAGCGGCGTCGTTGCGTTTCACGCGTCTTCACACAGCTCAAGTCACATCACACGTACCACAAACATACTTCATGCTAACCTACAAATACCAGTTCAGCGAATTTTACTATTTGCAATTTTTTGTTCGCTTCCGATTTTACTTCATATTTTCACCAGGTATACGAAGAGTAACTTTAAGGTTAACGCCAGCTGATTGTTCGTTATACTCCGACAAAGCCTACATGCCTGATATAAAGTGCCCGCTGCAAATCCTAGTGTGAACCGTACTATGAAAAGTGTCGCGTAGTACAGCAGAAACCAACTTCGCACATCGATCAGGATCAGATTTCTTTTCATTACCCCGCACACAACACAGGACGATTCCGGCAAAATTATCTTACACAAATAATCTTATATAACAACATGCGCCAAACGCATGTACGTCTAATTAAGAATACAGCATACGACAGTGTTTTCCCGACAAAATTGCTTTGTAAACAAAATCATGTGACCTCGTGACGTCAGCTGAAACACCCTTAAAGACCCTATTGATATAAGAATATAAAATCAAAATTGAATATTGAAATTGTATCATAATTTTCAATGAAGAAGATGAGAACATAAGTCTTAAAATACATCTTAAATGAAAAGAGCCTTTGACACACTGGTGCCACCGTAGGTCCTGTCAATTTCAAGGCTTTTTAATATTTATAAAATTCAACAGCTCCTTATGTAAATAAACAAGTTTTATATGTATTAAGAAATGATAAAGTCGGGTCATTTCTTCATTTGATATAATAGAAGTAATAATTTTAAGTTATAACATCATAAACAATTTACCATATATTTTCTGATTTGTTAAAACATTAATTCTGTCAACTTACATGAGCGGTCATTTTGTTAACACGCCCTCTAAAAATGATGTCATTCGTCCAGTACAGATTAGAATATCCATGTATGTTCGAACTTCATAATCAATCATTTTTCCTTTGCATCGGTCTATGAATTTGTATTTGTATATGATATTGATGATTTAATACCTTAGAACTTCATGTCAAAGCATGTTGAAAAGAAATTTTAAAGAGAATTTTAAAGAAATACATTATGGGTGCTACCACATGCAGACATGCAAATTATGTCATGATTGGCAAATTGGCATGATTTGAATACAAAACCAGACAAAGTGGTAACTATGCATGTTATAACTTCAAACTTGGATGACTTGAGAATGGAAAAAGATTTTATGATAGGGGTTTTGGTAGTTGGTTTATTTTTTTAATTCTCTATCATAAATCAAGCTAGAATATTGGACTTCATTTCTCCTTTAAGTTCTGTATATAATCACCACTATATATTCAGGCTCATAAGTATCTTCTATTGTTGCATTACAGCAATGATCACGTTCAACATGGGATGGGAATAGGAAGCGGTGGGAGGAATGCTGATATCTCCACATACTTTATCCTTTTCTCTAATGTTGAAGAAAATACTATTTTACTCAACCTCATCTTTAACATGAATTAGCACAGTCACCCTTAGAGTTTAAAACCCGCTTTAAAATGGATTTCATTGTTGAATATTTTTAGACAACCAATCTTTAGTTTTCTAGCCCATTAACATTAAAAAAGAACATAAAACAAAATATATTTCAAGATTGAAAATAACATATTTTGTTTTCAAAATTGGTTGATTATATGTCTGTATGTCATAACTATGCCATTTACACTTTAACATGAAACTGCACTTTATAGGTGACGATTTCTCATTCTAAGTCTTCGTGAACCAAACACCTGTATTACTGTATTATGGAATTTGACGCGAATTTTTACACTCGCTGCATAGAATGGCACCAAAAACGTACATCGTATGTTCTCTAATAAACGCTCCGAGGGGCGTTGCATTTTTGAAAAAGAGGGGCGTTTATTTGAGGGTAAATTTCAGATGTAAAATAACTCTCAAACTGTAATCTTAACATTTTTGTAAAGAAAACGGAAACAAAAAGATAATTTAATTGTTTTTTTCTGTGTGTAGTAGGTCTAGGCCCAAGGTAAGATATATTTCAGATCTCTAAAATTGAATACCAGATATCTAAAATTCAATTTCATATACCTGATTTAAATCTAAGATATATAAAAGATAATGTTAGAGATTTGAAATTTAGTTTCAGATATCTGAAATTAAAATCTAGATATCTGAAATTGAATTTCAGACATCTAAAATTCAATTCAGATATCTGAAATTGAATTTAAAATTGAAATGTAGATATCTTAAGCTGAATATCAGATATTTGAAATCATGTTATAAATTAAATCTGTTAATGAAGAGTTTGAAATGTATGCTTTACACCTATATACACATATGTAACTATATTTACAGTGCATCTGCTTCGCTTATCGATCGTGTACCGGTGTTGTTAGCGTGTGTATATAGCGCGGATTTGTTACTTTACTTGTTTAGCTAAAGTAACAAATCCCTGCATATAGCTGTATAGATATACATTTGTAACCTTGTTCATTTATACAGTTCACAGATGCGTGTCATCTCCTTTGTCATGATATAAGCCTTAATCTATTAACAGTATATAATAGTCAACACAGCTAGCCTTTTAAGCGCGAAACAGCCATATTTAAAATTCAAATGTTTTTAAAAATAGTATTTTTGTGTTTAACATTGAATATATCCAGTATATGAATTAGAAATCGTGACATTGTATCGTTACATCTGAACTTCAACAATCTGGCTGAGTGACCCTAATATTCTCGTGTGCTATACGCAGTCCGGTCCACGCTCCCGATTGGGAGATCGAGACATGCGCAGTGACCATAATTCAAGTTCCGCCAGCCGTTAATTTTTTTTCTTTTCTGTTTGTCAAATTCTATATTTCTAAAGTTGTACACTTAGATAATGATATTGGAATGAATATTTCTGTATAATTTGATATTTTGCTGGTTATTGAAATGTTAAAATTTCGCAGACATTTTACCTACACCTTTGGCTTAATCCTATTAAACCGTTATGTATTTCTTTCCAGCGATTTGAATTTGAAAATATGCATTGTGGGTTATAATGACAAAAATCTCTCGATCCCGTTCGGGGGCGTGAACTGAACTGATACATGTCTCCCGGACTGGTTAATGAAGAAATCATGACGTTTTCCACGCATGCATTCTCTTGAATACCTATAGAGGCAACTTGTATAATGACGTATTTCCACTAATCTCAAAACAAAATCTAAGGTTTTGCGTATTTTTTAATGAAATTGAAGAAAGACAAACTCGAAAGAATCATCAGATTATCAGGTAAATTCTTTCCTTTAAGAAAAATAAGCTAATCACATTGAAGAGTCCTAAAGCTGCAGTTGAAGCAACAAAGATTATTCTTTAGATATTGCACCAAAAGCTTGGTTGATATATTTCTCTTGCATCAGTGTTAAAATCGTTTGCAATGAAAGAAATTGTGCTTCTCAGTAATCCTATACATATGAAATTGAAAAAACTTAAAGGTATATGGACATATGCCCGTAGCCAGAGAGTAGGGGTAGTAGGGGAGGAAGAAGAGGGGGTAAGGGAGGGGGTGTTTGTCCAACCGAACGAGCCCCCTTTTGTTGAGAAAGTGCCCTTTTGAAATAAAATACATATAATAAGCACCCGAAAATTCCAGGTATGTTGCCTTTTTATACGAAAAACGAACCCCCTTTCAAATTCCTCAACCCCTTTTTCTTGAGAAAGTACCCTTTTGAAATAATGAAAATAATGAGCACTCGGAATTTCAAGATTGTTTTTCTCTTTTATACGAAAATGAACCCATCTTTCACGGATCTGAGACATATGGAAGAGATTTTACAAGCACCATGCAGAAAGAATTTTACATTCTGAATAGAATATTCTTTAAATTACCTGATTACATAACAGGTTAAAAAACCAGTATAGTTTCCGGGTTATGGCTTGTCAAAGTTTGAATAAATTTCATTGTATGCAAAATTTGTGATGTATGAAAGAGAGGACACCTTAGATTGTTCAATATAATTCTTCAAATTTCTGTCAATCATCAGACTGTTTTCTGCTGCTAAATTTTTATTGAAGGTATGACGGAGATCGAAAACTTCTTTGTCATATTCAACTGCTACTATTTAAATAAAGTTGGTTGAGGATTGAGAAACAATAAGTTAAGATAAGAAACTTCATAGATTTTCTGTGTGATGTCACAAAATTGTAATAAATTTAGCAATTTACTATAACAGTATAATAAGGCTTTACATTTCAAAATGCTTAAATTCTTTCAAATGAACAAATTTTTAATTCATTTTGATGAAGGTTTGTTTGATATTTTTACGGTTTATTGTCTATCAATTAAGCTCAAGCTGTTGCTATACCTGACTATAGAACTTTGATTAACCCGTTTAGAATTCATCTGTAGATTGTATTTGGACGTGGGAGAAATACGGCAATTTCCGGATAAATTTCATTAGTGTTACTTGCACCAGTTGTATTGACCAGTTGACGGATTGACATGGTTTGTAAATGACCCATCATCTGCAATCCTTTGTTCCGAAATGCGTTTGAAAATGCCTGCATGTCGCCCTTTTGACTGTTGTATAGCTGTATAGGCGGCGGCCTAGATGAAATTTCTTCTTCACGGTATATCTGTCAATCTGAAGCTGAAGTTAAGTCAATGCAGGGGAGGGGGACTTCATATGTGATATATATATATATATACATATATATATATATATATATATATATATATATATATATACATTTATGTATATATATATATAAATATATATATATATATATATATATATATATATATATATATATATATATATTATATATATATATACATATGTGTGTATATATATATATATATATATATATATATATATATATATATATATATATACATTTATGTATATATATATAAATATATATATATATATATATATATATATATATATATATATATACATATATATATATATATATATATATATATATATATATATATATATATATATATATATATATATATATATATATATATATATATATATATATATATATATATATATATATATATATATATATATATATATATATATATATATATATATACATTTATGTATATATATATATAAATATATATATGTGTGTGTGTATCCGAGCAGGTGTGTATGTGTTTTTGCACCATTTTCGTAGTGCAGGTTTGTCTTTTTTAGTAAAAAAAATATATTTGTACTAAAGTTTTTTTTTTTTTTTTTAGTTATTTTTTTTTTCTTTCATCATTTGCTTAGTGCAGGTCCCCCCCCAAAAAAAGGTTTTACTTTGTTAATTTTGTACTGCTGGTCCATTTTTACCAAATTTTTGTTGGATGCTCATATACTGCAGGTATCAAAATTGACTTTTTCATCATACTGCGGATCATACTGCAGTTACCAAAAAATTTGTCATACTGCTGGTATGTTTTTCGATTGGTGGGCTGTACACCTGTACCACTTTTAGTATGAAGTTTCCCCCTCCCCCTTCCCGAAATCAGTGTCGGATACAAGTATATCTATAGGCCTAAGCCTAATTGAATATTAGCTATTTTATGCACTAGATTAATATTGAACGTATTCCCCTCTGGCCGCCCAATCTGAACACACCACTGCAGACAACCTTACATTCCTGAAAAGCTGAAAAAAGTCTTTGAATTTATAGACTATATTCTACTGAAAGAGTTTTCCTACCTTGGTGCTATACAATTGAAAACCGAACGTGCTGACAGAATGATAAAGTAGGTTTATATCAAGAATAAAGGATCTTGCGAAGTATATATTCTGACAGTCTGAATTACTATTACTTTTCTTATATCAAATACACCAACAATTGAAAGCAAAGTCAGTAGTAATGTTTTTCACTTCCTGACGAAAGCTGACAATTCAAAACAAGTTTTAGTTTTAGTTTCTATGTCGGTATCAACCTCATAAACAAGAACATATTTTTTTATCATGTTAATCATACTATCATATGAAGTTCTATATATTAAAAGTAGATCAAAGGTTTTGGTGAGTTTTTCTGTATTAAATAAAATCTATTTGACACACTGACCGCAGAGCGGCATATGTGCCAATAATTCACAGAGCCAAAGAAACAAAGAACATGAAAAAAGAAAAGGCTGCAAATGTAATTATGTTTGAAATAATAAGAGAGCATATAATCTGAATACCATCGCGCTTACCATCCTCTTACATAACGGGAATATCCACATCAACATTTCAATTTACTTCCAAAAAGTTCATGTGATTGTATCAATATTGCCTCTTCCACCGCCCTTAACCCAATGTATTTAACCGATTTTAACAATGCTCCCAACCAGAAGAGGGGAAAACGCAAATTAGAAAAAGGCGCAGGCACGGGGTATGGAGAAGAAAGAGAAAGGGAGGGAAGAGGGAGGGGGGGACTCATTCTAGTCACAAGACCTAGAGCGTTCTTCAAATTCAGAAATCTAAAAAGGGTTGTCAAAATATTGGAACGTTTTTTTTGTTGTTTTTTTACTTTTCAAAAATCAAAGTGCAATAAACAGATAAATGGCAAACAGTTATTAGATTTGCAAGATTCGAAAATTCGATGACCTTTGACATCTTGACCACAACATTTCTGATGGAATCCATACAACTTTCTGGCGAAAAGAGAGAGGAGCTTTGCCATAAATGATGTGTCACGGTTGCAATGGTGCTTGAAACTGGACACGTCTATGACCACTGAAGTTGTTATTATCATCACGGGAAAATTAGGAATGAAGGAACATTAAGCCCCCAATTGCTTGGGACATGGATAGGATTTGCCAATACCGAAAGTGGGGGAAAGTCACAAAATCAAAATTGCCTATTTAAAGTGTGTGTGTGAAAATTGAAGAAAACTTCCCAAACTTTAAAGAAAGTATTTGCAAAATGAAGGAATTTTCCCGAAAATTGAAGCAAATTTTATAAAAATGAAGGAAATTTCTGCAAAATAAAAGAAAATTTCCCGAAAATTGAAGCAGACTTTAAAAAAAAATTGAACTAGAAAATGTTCCCAAAATGAAGAAAAATTCCCCAAAATTGAAGAAAATAATGCAAAATAAAGGAAATTTCACAAAAAAAATAAGTTTCCCCAAAATAAAAGATATTTCAAGAACATTGAAGCAAATTTAACAAAACTTGAAGAACATTTCACAAAAAAAATTAAAAAAAGGTCCCCAAAGTAAAGGAAATTTCCCAAAAATTGAAGAAAAATTCCCCAAAATTGGAGAGCTTTTCTGCAAAATGAAGGAAATTTTCTGAAAATTGAAGCAATTTTCACAAAAATGAAGGAAATTTTACAAAATGATTACCCAAATCAATAAAATTTCCTGAAATTTAGAACAAATTCAACGAAACTTGAAGAAAACTTCCCCAAAATTAAGGAAAATGTCCCCAAAATGAAGGAAATGTCCCGAAATTGAAGAACATTTCCCAGAAAGTGAGGTAAGATTTTCGGAAGAAAAGATGTGCAGGGAAAATAAATTCGTAAGACCAATTGGCGGCCTTTGCTTAACAGCTTAACTTAATTGTGTCTAATCTAGGAATAGGGGCGAAGCCCTGGTGGACTCAGGGCGAAGCCCCTGGAAGCCCCGCTACGTTTCTCGTGGTTTTTATATCAGAAAATTGCATTGAAAATATTATGTTAAATCCAGGGTCGACGTCCTGATAGGCGCCCAGGGAAGAAAGTGTGGGGGGGGGGGGAGGGAGAGGGGGTAAGCTCATATAAAGTTTTTTCGACGTAATTTGGGTAGCAAAAAATTGCCTAAAAACCTGTCAATTCCACAAAAGAATATATATGTTTTGGATAATATTCAAATGTAGGATCCCATTGACTACAATATGTTTCTTTAGTTGGAGTCCAAGCAGCCAAGGATGATTTTCATGTTTTGGATGTAAGAATAAAGCTTTGAGAGGAAACATTTACACGTTTGTTTTGTAAATGAATATTGCAAATATATTTTGATGACAATTTTTGCGCCCCTGTGAGCCTTCGTCGCCCTCTCAGATAGCTTCACTGGGACAGTTTTCCCCTGCCATCACGCCATGGGGGTGGGGAAGGGAAGATTTACAATATTAGGCTTAGATACAAAAAAATACCATACAAAGAACTGAATGATGTAAAATCGTGTGGAGGGAAATTCCTCCTTGAACCCGTGATTCCTCTTATGAGTTTTTCTTCATTTTCTGAGGCCTTCTCTATACCCATACTTGAACAGTTGAAAGTATTGTGAAATACGACATATTCACATGTAGTTTGTGACAACACAAGGTTTGTGAATTAAATTCAAACGTCTTGTATAGGAATAAACTTACATTGTTGATTTTTACTTCACCGCCCACCGAAAAGCTTCATAGCATAAAAACTTCATGACGTCATTTCTACGTCATCAAGTCCGGGCGTTGACGAAAACAAGTGAAAACGATTTTTATTTTCATTGTCAGAAGCGATTATCTAACAATTGATGGGAATAGAATGGCAACTTAATGCACAGGTTATCAATGTGTATACAGTGGGGCGAGTACACTTTGTGAAATTTTGAAATATTCAACCATGGATCAATGCCTTTGAATCGTAGGCATTACAAGGTCATGCAGCAAGTGCTATTATCTCATATGGGAGTGGTGAGCTGTGGTGGTATGATATTTACAAATCATGTATGTACTTTATTCGCTGGTGGCCCCTCTCGTTTTTACGGTCATTATATCTGAAAATAAAAAAAATGATAAACTATATGAAATATTGATTATATCGGTTACGGCACATTGAAAATTAAGACTAATATAAAGGGATGTCTGTGAGGGGCTATGGTGGCCTGCATTTGATTAAAAGAAATATTCTAAAATCCACAAGATTTACAGTCGTCCAAAATTCTGAGGGTTTTCTAAAATATTTGTTAAAAGAATGCTAAAGTAACCTAATTTTCATAATTGATTACACTACAAAATACATTCACACGAGTGTTCTAAATCATGTGTGTTGTGTGTGGGTGTATGTGGTGGAGGTGGGGTAGAAACAGTTATCAAATTTTCATTACATGGGTGTGGAGCATTATAGTCAATGACTGGTAGGCGATAGCTAGACCTTTTTGCAGGCGCCAAGGCTAAAATGAAAAATGCTAATTCCTCTGCCCCCGGGAAGTGGAACATGGTCAAGCAAATGAAAGCTCGAGAAGTCAACGAAAGCAATGAAAAGATTACTGAGATATATGCCAAGAAAAAGCAGTATAATGGCGCAGCTAGACTTTTTCGGGGGAATCCCCCTTTAGCTATGCTACTGAAAAGTATGCACTTATTGATATAGACTTGAGAGGAACCGTAATGATATTATACACATCACGATCAGAGCACATACTTAAAAGTTTGAATGACAGGATGTGAAAAACTGTTTCACAAAAAACACAATTCCGCGCAGCTTGAGATTTCTTCCAAGAAGCAACGACTTGGGTGCCACAACTTCCGCACTGATGAGAGATCGTTCCACTCTCTGTAATACTCTAATAAGATGATATCAGTCTGTCAGTAGAGATCGCAAAAATGATTATGAGAAGTAAGTGAGTCAAATGACACTTCTTGGTCGTTAAGTCTTCTACACTAGCACACAGTAAGTCTAGACGGTATGGCTTAAAGCAGGGAGTTGCCATTTAAATGCACGGCAACTTGCCATTTAGATGCCTGCTCAAAGTGAAACAAACTATATAGCAGAGGAATACATATGTTATTCCACTTTCTTTTCTAGCTGCCTAGTCATGCTTATATGTAATATATAATGAAAATACATTCTGTCTATCGCTTTTACATCCGATATGAAGACGAAACAACCTAGTGCAGGAGTTAACATACTTAATAGCTCTGCCAGCATAAACAGATATACAGTTATGAAATGCATGATACTGTCAGACTGTGATAACACACACGCATTTCTCTTTTATCAAATGGGTGAGTGTCCCACCCTCAGTCATCTGGTCATTGTACATCGTGTAAAAATCCTTTAAGTCATTTTATACGTCAGTTTATTCAGAGCCCGGTGGAAGGAAAGAGGGGGCTTCCATTCTAAAGTGGTAGGTATGTGCCGCCCAGAATGTCCAAATTGGACTGGAGTATGATATTTTTTTTTTTTTTAAACTGCAGTATGACAGTTTATGATTTTGATACCTGCAGTATAAAAATAAGTGATTGAGAGAGAGTTGAACACACAATTACAATGACGGGGTCGTCGCCTGCGTATTCGCTTATGATAGTACAAATGCTATCACGAAACGCTTAATACGACCCGGACGAGAACACAGGTACGACGTACGGACAGACATAACATCGACAACCAAGTCAATGTCCACGGCCTTTGATAACCAGTTGAGGTGCACTGGCGTGTCTACCCACCCCAGGATTGAACCCGGGGCCTCGTGGTCTGTAGACAGGTATGATAACCGCTACACCACCTGACCACAGTAGGTAGATAATAAGTGATTTTTGATACCTGCACTTTTAAGATATGCATTTTTTTTAGACCACCAGTATGAGAGATTTAATTTTTGATACCTGCACTACGTTAATTCTAAAAAAAGGGCAACTGCTCGGGCGGCACATGTATATATACCTCACATATGGAAGTGCCTACCCCCTTCCCTTCCCGGGATTCAGAGACAACCTTTTTTTTGCATAAATAATGCGCAATTCGGTCGTGAGAAAAAAGATACTGTGATTATCAGGCAGTTGCTCTGTTCACACTTCAGCACTTACAAAATCGATAAGAAAAACAATAGATGCAAACACTCATGCCTGTATGTATGTGTGCATTTAATGGACTTGATTATACACTATAGCTGTCGTTGAAACTTGTTTATATCAATCCGTCAATTGAGAAAAGTGTTGCGACAAGGTTCATTTAGCATCACCATAGGCAGATAGGGCTCAAAGATTAGTTAAATTCTGGGAATCGGTATATTTTATTATACAGTTTTATTTTAATGTCGACTAAAACATGATTATTCATCTCTTATATTGCAGTATTGCTTTGGATCGACGAGTATTGTTTTAGTCAGACAAAGACAATTAATTATGTTGGCTGTTTGACAACAACCGACTGCAACATTACAAATTCCAAGGTCAGAAAAAACATAAAGTAAAGGAATAAACTCATTATCAATTATTGCATATAGTGGCGCGTGCTATAAGAAATCTACGCCGCAGTCTGTCAGTGGTGATGCATTTTGAACAACTTGAAATGTATTCATTTCGCAGTTTCGGATCATTTTCCAACTGCCTAAAAGGTTTTTCTGACCATCAGATCATATGCTTTAGACAGTTAGAAGGTAGATTCAGCATGGTGATCAGTATGTTCATCTTTATCTTAGCCTGAAGACGAATGAAAGAAACCAAACAGCCAAATGGTGAAGAAAGTATTCAAGAATTCTTACTGTACTCGGAAGATATTAAGGAGACATAAAGTCTGGCTGTTTCTTCAGTTAATATGAAAAAGATAATAGGTCATCTGAAGAAATTCTACATGCATGGCACAAAACAGAATTATATTTTCTAATTATTAAAATATCAATTCTCTCAATATAAACTTACATAGGAGCGGTTATTTTGTTCATTCGCCGTCTAAAAAATGATGTCATTTCAAATTTTCTAGCTTTTAAGAAATATTTTTTTCTTTGCATGGGTCTATGAATTTGTATTTGTATATGATGTTAATGAATCAAGCTCTTATTTCAAAGAGAAGTCTAAAGAAAAACATTATGTGTGTTAGCACATATATCAAGCTACAATGTTTGACTGTGCGTCTTCTTGAAAGTTCTTTCAGATATTGTAGAAATTAGTGTTATCAAGCCTCATATTCCTCAAAATCGTTTGTTTAGTTTATTGATTTTTTTTTTTTTTTGTGTGTGTGGAGATTTTATGACGCACAAGTTACACAACAACCATTGGATATGTCGGCAGACCTATTATCTACAGCGGAGTCTTGTCAGCTGAATTGTGAGAACAAATATTATCACTTAAAGACTGCTTGAAGAATAATTTTCAATCAAAGTTTGACAAAAAGTTGTAAATCGCTTTGCGCCCCAACCCCCTCCACTTCCCCATAACATATTTTGTCTGATATAAGGCATCCCGATGCAAAAATCTTCCCCTCACTCTGCAGCTTCATGATTCCTGCCGCCGCCCTGCCACCACTGTTACTGACTCTCACAAGCGGGAATTGCCTACCAAACGTGTTTGTGCCACTGTATGGGAGGGGCGGAGTAAAGATATTAAAACCAAGTTTGACTACCGTGGGGAGGAGCATATTCACAAAATCAAACTAGGATACTGTTATTAAAAATAACCCTAAAAAAAAGAAAAATACGTGATAAAAAAGGAGGGGGATGCGCCTCTTGTCCTTGAATTTTTAACCATCCCTTTCTGTGCAAACTTGTGTAGTGTGTTGGTCCGTGTCCACCGGGAATTAGCTTATTCTCGTGGATGAAAATGACAAACATCTGAATCTAATTTAGAGACTTAATACGGTCACGACAAGGCCATAATTCCGAGGATAGTTCGAGGGAAGAGGGGGAGAGAAAGATAAAGTTTTTTAAGAAATAAAAATGCCATATTTTACTTCATGGAGTATAAAATACAGCCCTTTCATCCCCTCCACTTTGTGAAATAGAATAACAGAATCAGTGTAGCCGGGGGTGTGGGGGTAGGGTAGAAGTACGCCGGGTTGTACGACCCCCCCAAAAAACAAAAAAACAAAAAACAAGAAGTAAAATAGCTTAGAAAATATGCTGAAAGGTCAAAATATTTCCTCGGCGAACCCCCTCCCAATCTGAAATGTGGAATACACCCCTGTACGGCCCTGATCAATGACACCCGATCTTTAATTTTCAGTCGTATATATCTGTATTTGTCAGTAGGCTGTGTAGATTTTAAAGTCCCACTATAAACACCAAACGTTATTCCGAAGTATATACATCGTTTGCATGACCGCATAGGCCTATGGGAAAACCTGTCAATAATATGGATTTTAACGGTGTCAGTGCAATAAAACACGGACAGCTGGAAAATGGCATAAGAACCATGTGGCTATACGATTATCATTTATCTGTATGACCGAAGAGAAGTAGGAATATTGCACATATAATGGCGTAAGCACAGAGTGGAATGTGGTGGGGGCGGCACACTTTTCCAAAAATAACGCATCAAGGTGCCTTGTTCCCGTCCACTTTTTCGACGTTGGTATTAAAATTAAATGATAACCACCCCCTCCCCTTCCCCCTTCTCAATTTGGAGGGTGGGTATCCCACTGCACCTATCTACCTTCTTAATTCGAAACGCCACACCGAGGCCAGAAACCTGTCTAAAATATTATACTTTCTTATAATCTGATCATTTGACATGGGAACGGAAAAGGAGGGGGGGGGGGGGCAGGGGCCAAGCCACCCCCAATATTTGTTATTGGGGGCCAAGTAGCCTATCATGTTGGTTCCCAACAATGAAGGTCTGACAAATTTATTTTGTAAGAATTAGATTCCCTTCACATGTTTTCTTATTCCAAAGAGATCATTTTCGGGTAATTTCCTTCAATCAGTCAAAATCATAAATTTTGATTTAATGTTCGAGAAATTTCCTTATTCGAGAAATTTCCTTCATTTTCGGAGAGGTTTCTGATGTCAGTTATTTCCAAAATTTTCAATAATTTTACGAAATTGTCTTCCTACCTCCCACCCTGCAGCCCTGTAGGAGCAATTGGGGAGGGGGGGGGTTTCATTGGTGTTATTTGTCCCTCGATCAACACAAATTTAGTGTCTTCTACCCCCTCCCCCTCTTCCTAATCATAGGACTATCACATTTCGCCAAAAGATGTCACACGTTTTAAGCGGGTGGGTAAAGTTGTTAGACATAGTAAAAACTTGGAAGTTAGCCCCCTCAAATAAATATCACACGCCCCGCCCCTGCCCTATTATATTGTATTACAAACAGTTTTTAATATAAGAGACTCGTATACCTTTTCATAGTTTTGTTGGAACAAAATCAAATTTTTCCTTCCCCATACCCCTCCCCCTCCCCCATGTGAAATATATTCCTACGTAGGTTATATTTACTGCTTTGGTGTAGGGTCAAACTACTACTGCTATCTACTATTTACTTGGTCGGTGCACGTCACATTCGGAAGGTGACGTCATTTTCTGGAGTGAAAACAAACCTTTGCGCGATACACGTGGGCAAGTCGGCATGCGTTTACTGTGGCATGTCTGGTAAACATGCTGATCGCTTTATTTTCACTCCAATGCGGGGTGAATATGCGCGCGGTTGCTATGTGGTCTGATAAGCTCAGGTCACATTTCCGACCAAGTGAATATTGTGAATCTGCTGGTGAAGAACCATTTTGTTACGGCTGGTGGTCCAGTCCACCAGTGATCAGGTGATGGATCAATTCCACATCAGGTTTATCTGTTTGCAACTTGAATACCCAGTGGCGTAAGTTTGGTGGTGAGGACCCGGCGTTGGGATGGGGCGGGGCCCCTGCGAGCGAAGCAAGCGTTGAGTCTTATCGGAGTCGGTGGCCACTTTGGGCCCTTATCGTGCATTCAGGGGCCCAACGGCGATTTTTCCCCCCATCCCAAACAGGATAGCAATGGCACACATTTCCTCTTGTTTGATTGGCTTAAATTCTGGTCCCTTAACCCTTATCTAACTTAATTGAGAACAATTGCAATCCTGTTTCGAAGAAGAAAAAAAATAGCGACCCGGCACTGCACCGCCTGAGAAGAGCGCATATAGCGGAATAACGTCAATTCCAACCGAAGATATATACCAATGATTTCCAGTGATCAGTATATGCATGTGTTGCAAGAAAATGGAAGTGGTTCGAAAGCAAGTCTGTCTTTCGGAATAATATACGAAGTTACAAGCTAATAACAAATTTACATCATTATTTACATATTATTGTCTCGTGATAACCTTTTGCATATAACTGAAATAAACCACTTTACATTCATTGTCTTCTTTTTAGTGAAAATTGCTGTTTCTAAGTACATCGCTATTTTGATTTTCAGTATCAATTAACGACCAGATGTTTCAGATAATAGATAATGTTAATAAAATGCTACTCTAAAAAGCTGCAGCATACAGTCAGGAAGCATGCCTATTAATAGGAACATTTATAACACACGATAATACTGAAGTCATGCAGCCATATTCAGATATTGTTCAGATGTTGCAATAGAATGTCATAGTTTCTAATTTATGTACTTTAAATATCAAAAAATCATTGTGTTGAAAAATATTTGAATTTTCAAATTGGCCGTTTCCCGCCTAAAAGCCTAGCTCTATTGTCTATTATTTCTAATATTTCGAAAACGGCGTGGAAAACATATCAAATGGGAGTGGAAAAGTTTTAGCCATGACAGTAATGAAGGCATTTTCATGAGTTTTTCCCCTAGCAAAAATATTTCAAATTTGAAATATGTAACATTGCATAAGGTTTTAACGTTAGGATAACAAAGATCACGAAAAATATCACAAAATGGCGGCTTCCATGTAGCAAAATGTTCCCATTTTTAGGAACATTTATGTTTCCATTAATAGGCATGCTGCCGGACATGGCATACTGTTTGTCAACATCGAAACCATCATAATTATACGGGAAAAACTCAAACGAATGACACGAATGACAAAATACATTACACACAATTTGACTGACATAAACAGTTCATTCGTTCTGCAAAGCGAATGCCAATTGAGTTTTTCTACAAACGAAAACCAATGACAAAATAGGGTTAGGTTAAGTTGTCATTCGTTTTGACCCTCGCTGTCATTCGGTTTAGTAATATCAGTTTTTTTTTTTTTTTTGCGTAGAAAACGTATTGTCATTCGCTCTGTACAAGTAAGATGTCATTCGTTTTAGTATACACCCTCTAACAATCAACAAGGAACTACAAACGTTAACAGTTAGTGCCTACTCGGTTTGTGCAACAAATGAAGAAGGTAAACATGGGCTATCAATAAATATCTGCCAAAGTTTAATGTCAGTTTATGTGATATGTTTATCAGTTTATTGTTTGTATATGCACGGCAACCAAGTCAACTTGAACATGATCAACATGTCGGGTGCATTGTTGACCAAATATGTTCCCAATAGTCAGATATCACATCATGGAATAAAGGGTATTGGAAAGAAATCAAGATGATGATAACATAATTATCTAAGGTTAACTAATACATACAACAACAACAAAAAATGAAATTAAAGAGCTAGGCTACGCGCTTTTTGCTTCGAGTCTAATTGCGTTGCGCGGAGATGACATTAACAGCGTCCTTATATTATTTTCAGAGTAGGAGAAACAAAGCTGACACGGATTTGACCATTTCACGAGTGTATCGGATCCTGTAACTACCAGATCCAACTATTTGACTGACCATTGAACCGTACTATACACTGCTTCCAACCAATACCGCCGACTATATAAGGGGAAGAGGATGCAAGGGAAGCGTTGTTTCGGGTAAGAGGTCCTAGGAGCACAGGTGTTCCTAGCGTTATGACAACCTATATGCTTACTAGTATATATAAAGAAAGGTAGGACTCTTTTTAACGCGACTTTCGAACTGTATATGAAAATTCCTTTTTTTGACCACTCGCGAATCTTAATTACACTTTTTTAACTCTACTCACATTTGATGGAGACTCCCTTCTTCGTGTATAAGCCACGGTATTTGTTTTGTTTTTTTTTCCGATTAGATGTACAAACGATGAATTTTCTATCAAATTACCGTCAAGACAGTCTATCCGCCCAACAATTTGCTGCAAACTAAAGAAACGTTGCGATGACGTCATTGAAGTGCTGCTTCTTCATGACGTCTTCGCAACGTTTCTTCAGTTTACAGGTAACTGTTGGGCGGATAGACTGTCTTGACGGTAATTTGGTAGAAAATGTATTGTTTTTACATCTAATTGGAAAAAAAACTAACAAATACCGTGGCTTATACACAAAGAAGGGAGTCTCCAGCAAATGTAAGTCGAGTAAAAAAGTGTAATTAAGATTCGCGAGTAGTCAAGAAAAAGGAATTTTCATATACGGTTCGAAAGTCGCGTTAGAAAAGTCCTACCTTTCTTTATATATATATATATATATATATATATATATATATATATATATATATATATATATATATATATATATATATATATATATATATATATATATATATATATATATATATATATATATATATATATATATATATATATATATATATATATATATATATATATATATATATATATATATATATATATATATATATATATATATATATATATATATATATATATATATATATATACTAACATATAGGTTGCCATAACGCTAGGAACACCTGTGCTTAGGAGACAGGTTCGTAAGAAAATTAAGACTGGAGATGCACGTTCAACTAATGATAGCAAATTTCACGAAACGCTTAATACGACCCGGACGAGAACCAGGTACGACGTGTAAATCGACAACCAAGTCAATGTCCACGGCCTTTGATAACTTTGGATTAAGTAGAAGGTATGATAACCGCTACACCACAGTGTAGATCAATAATGCACGTTCAACTAATATAGCATTTACATCTGCATTAGCATTGCCCGCATTAGCAGATTAGCTCTTGGCGGCTCTGCTTCCAAAAAGCAACAGTGTAAAGAATACTATAATGTATAATTACACCTTACTGCATGCGAATTAATTAAAAATTTCAATATCATGAAAAGACTTAGATCTGTAGATTACAAGGACTGACCGCCATCTGGAGTGTGTTTACGAAAATCTTCTGCATTGATTCAAGTAACTGGGCTGCTGATAATGGAAAGCTAAATGAAAGAAATGGTGTCATTTAGGTAAACCTGATTGTCCAGGCTACTGTTGATACTTTCGAACACTCGAAATGAGGTTCTATTCTCTGCTCATTGTGCACTAAGATAATCCAATAAGTACTTAATTATTAGCGGGAAACCGAGCTGGCAGAAAGATATTAGTTCAGGTGTCAAACAAGTCTTATATGAAAGAAGACTTCAAAGATTGACAAATCTTATTCCATTAAGCAGAATATTTTGTCCTGTCTTCATGATTCCATCATATTTTGTGCGATTCTTGGCTTAAAACCATGGGATATGTCAAAAAAGTAGTAAAACTGAATCTAGGAAGGGTATTTATAATATACCACCTGAAGAAAGTTTGAGCTAGGATAAATAATTCAAATAGTAACAAAATTAGGAACACTTTCTTTAAAATACAAAGACTTTGAGGAATCTGAGGCTGTGACGTCACAACTAGTCTGGCTGTCTGATTTCAGCTATTTCTACAGAAATGATACCAAACTTTAAACTTGAATATCTCCTTAACGGAAAAAGATTTTTGAATGCTTCATATGAAATTAAGGAATTAAATTCAGTAGTCAAGCAAGTTCGCGAAAAAGGACAAAGTGGAAAGAAAATCACGGTGTAGAAACGACTTACTAGGCTATTAAGCAGGTGAAAGAGATATTAGAGATTCAAGTTCTGCCTGGTGCTGTCGTATATCTGTATGTGATGTAGATGTGTAGAAATGGTCTGCGTGGGAAGTGTACTGTAGAAAATCTGCGCTTTCATTCTCAGTTTCTCAACAATCTGACAATTGCTAATGTTTTTAAAGGTCATCTATCGTGATTAGAATGTGGCGGCGTACAATTTATTCCAAAACGATACCGATTGGCCTATTAATGTAAGTGCACATCATACCATTGTGTTTCGACCAATCAAAATACAGGATCTGAATTTTATTTACCTTCTATTCTAGAGACGACAACTGGCCTTTAAAGGAAATTAATCTTACTTTTTCACTTGTTGAATTTTTTTCATTCAAATCATAATAACCTTACTACAGTACTATATACACTTGACTGAAACATGCATTGGTTAAAGAGCCACAAATCTGAAGACTTTAGAATGTGATGTCACAATATTTTTTAATGGCTTCTTCATCAGTTCATACATTTGTTTCTTTTGAGGTCTGCTATCCAAGATGATCTTGCTTGCATGCCCATAAACCAATCCATCACTTGTGTATTCACTTGTGTATGGCATCATCAAAATGTCTACCTTCTGAAGGACAACTTCCAATGATTGTCACAATGTATTCCAATGGGATAGAGTCTTTCGGATGGAGGCGTGGGCCAGGATAAAATTGCTGGTGGCCTAAACTATTTTCGAAAACTTTGTCACAATCTGAATAGTCTGTTCGAAGGCTGAAGTTAACCTGTTAACAAACTGAAGGGAAACAAAAGTAACGTTCTGGATAGTTTAGCATATTTGTTGGAACGTATTTTTTCATCTATTAATATTTTACGACCCTTCTAACAGTCTAACCCGTTTATAACCAGATAACCATGACCATTGACTCTCAGAGTATGTCTGTAGGATTTTCCTTTGTAGGCCTATCTATCACTGTACGTTGTCTAATGTGAATGTACATGGGGCAACATTTTGCTATACATTGCACGGCCGTAGGAAATCTGATTATTTTCCTTAAAATACAAAAATGTATTATATCACTTTGCAAATTATTGGGGACCTTTAGGGGTGTAGGAAGCTTTCGAAAAGTGTGTGGGGTGTGTGGGCACGACCTCTTAGGGGGTACCTTTCAAGTTATGTGTCCCCTATGTATCCCAATCTGTAGATAGAAAAAGTGAAACTAAAGCAACAATAAAAGGGGCACTTCGTTTTTTTTTTCAATGGGGACACATTCCTGGGACTGACAAAAGTCGCCAGTTTCCTACCATTGGGACAGTCTAATAGAGGGGCACTTTTCATGTTCGAAAGGGGCACTTCTCATTTTCAAAAGAGGTACTTCTGTCATTTTCGGAAAAGTGTGTGTGTGTGTGTGGGGGGGGGGGGGCACGTTCTCCCAGTTCCTACACCTGTGGGGGATACGGCCTCTCCGGCACCATAGGCTCATATGGCCCTGCATTGGTAAACGTTGCAAGCCACAATCTTCATATTATGTTTATACATCACGTGATCACATATGTATGACATATATGTTCACGTAAAGTCGTTGTTTCAACTTTAATATAGTCTTATAGTTATTTATATCGTTTACGAAAGTACTTACATGGCCAAGGTCTAAAACTGCACACATTATTTACGCAAATAAACATCATATTGCGTGTAAGAAGAAATCATTTTGGATTGCGAGAAGATGCCATGTGATCATCTTAACCTTTTATCGATGATGATTGATATAGAAATTGTGAAGCCAGGCATGGGTATTTGTCAATTGTTAATGGCAGTATTATTGCACATAACGCGTGACTAAAAAGGAAAATTTTTAATGAGCAAATTTACCTTCAAATCAACAAAAACATTTACTTTGCACAAGATATAAATATAAAGAGAAAAAAGCTTTTAAAGTGTCGGCTTATTATTTTGAAAGGAAAAGAGGAATGCTTTAGCAAAATAAATGATTGTGGCCTAAGTGCATTTTGCCATGTAAGCAAAAGCAAATCTTATTTTAATTGACATTTTTTTCAAATCTGATCATCTTGATGTACACGATTCCGAGTCTCAAAC
>JAIGNY010003544.1:757500-810000 GCA_020152595.1 Chiridota heheva
CAATAGTTTGGGAAAATATCAACCACAATATTGTTGAAGGTGTGAAAAAGTGGGAGGCGTTTTAGAACTATAGAAAATAGTCATCAAGTTTTCGCTCATGGACAAAAGTTGCATTTCAAAAAAGGGATGGACTGTAATAACATTGGAAGACGTCCCTCACCCGTTCTAGATCACAAGGCAATTTGTGTATTCCTAGCTGGGGGAGAGAATTGTCGACAGAACAATTCTAAAAATACATTAGATTGGGGAAACACTTGTCTCATACTTTGTGGAAGAATAGCATTGGACCCCCAAGAGAATTACGCCCCTGCCTATCACCGAAAGATTAAAGAGGTACCTGCAGCTAAGGATAAGGTATATGCAAATGCAATAAAAAGAACCGAGAACTCCCAAATTCTATATCCAAAAGATTTTGTCTACAGCCTGTAGCATAGCTCCCTGTTCACACCTGTCATTGTTCCGTTTTGTTATTGATATTATCAGAAACAAGTCTAAACGCTTTGTAAACAGCGTATTTATTTATTCATTTTTATTTGTTTATGGCTGACCAAAGTTTCAACCAATGTGTATACATTGATCTGGGAGCAGCTGTCCCAAGATTTTAATCAACTTTGTTCTTTAAATGAAACTTTTGAGATTAAAAATAGGCGACTATTTTTGCTTCTTCACAGATTACAAGAGTTAAAATGCGTCCGCCAAGTAACATGGCACCTTAAACGAACAATTACGTCATAATATTTTTCCAGTTTTTAAAAGATCATGCAAAATCATTCCTACTATAGATCTTTTGCCTAATTTACAGTTCATTTAATTAGAAATTAATTGCAGTGGGCCGGTTTTCCCGGCGTATTGCAACAACATTGCACTTATAAAACAAGACTGAAATCACAACATTGAGTTAGTACCCGTTTGTGGAGTAGTGAAAAAATAACATTCAAATTGTCACGTGAACAATGTGTTCTTAATGCGCCTTACATGTTCGACCATAGCGACAAACAATCACAATGCGCATATCATATTGGCGTGGGAATGTGTTTCGCAAAGTCCTCTGACTTTTAACAATTTCCTCTTAAGTCCTCGTCAGCATTCATGTAGACGCATATTTTAGTACATCCTTTATCAAATATGTCCGAAATCGGAGTCACCTGACCACCGGATAAAACACCATCTCATGATGGTATAACGTCGACTTCTGCTGTAAATCGCACTGTTTTGCGCACCGGTTTCTTAGGTTTTTGAGATGGTGATATGTTCTTACTCGTTTCCTTTGAATTGCCTGCAGCATCTAACTTTTCGTTTGAATCATCGTCAACATCGTCGACGATTGACGCGATGCCGAGATTAATGGCTACCATATCGTCTGTTGTGTTCTGCTGCTTGTCGCTTCTAGTACTGGTAAATTCGAGTATTTCCGAGTCGGATCCTTCGTTTTCTTTGTCGGAGGATGCCGAGTGTCCGGAAGAAGAATTGTTATTTTCAGTTTTACCTTGCCCTTCTATAGTCTCTCCATGCACTTTCTTGTTGCTCAGCTCTTGTTTTGCGAGAATGTCGGCGATATGACGATTTTTGTCGACACCTGTTGTTTGCTTACTTTTTAATTCTACATTTTCGATATTAAAAGTTACTTTCAACGTTATTACGGAATCCATGTTTTTCTTACCGGCAAGCTGTTGATTTGTAGATCCACGTTCCGTAAACACACTCATTGTTGTCCTTCCGGTTAAAAAAGAAGATGCCGATAAGTCTAGTCCCTTTTCTTTTGCAAGCTTCTGGAAGGCGTTTACCAATTCGTATGTTAGTTTTTTTGCATCAGAATGTGAGTTACACAAAAACACGTAACATTCCCAAGCGCTCTCGCCGTAAGGATCGGGGTTTCTCACGACTACTGCGAAGGCCTTTCGGACCAAATTATCAACGGCACCAAAGGAAATGTCTTTTGTGGGTATGAGAAAAGACTGACGAAGTTCAGCACTCAGCTGGGAAGCTTTTGATACTGTACTTCGCCTACTTAAACGTCCAGAGCTTTCAGATGAAGGTTTGACAAACAGGCCGTCGTTACGAATGTCCAATAAAACTCGCTTGGACCCTGCTTCCTTGTATTTTCCATGCAGTGATGCAACTGGTCCAGCAACACAATCCAACCCTGCTCTTCCCATGGCGGGTAATTTTCCAAGATAATACGCCGAAAAAACCCGATCATCGCAAATAGGCTGGAATGAGCCAGAGCGGCTTCTCTTTAGAAAAGACATCGATTTTCAGTTTTTTTTTTTGCTACAAAGAAAAATTCTTGCAAACAGGTTCCCCTTTTTAGCGTCGTTAGAAGAAACACAAGTTCACTTTATTTGAATATGACATCTAGTTACATACAACCTTGCCACAACATTATACACAAGAATGTAAACCTAGATATTGTATTGAGAAATTTCCCATCACAAACTCAAGCTCAAAGCCAACGCAAATTGATAATCTTTATACCAGTTAATCAAAACAAGGCACTAAAAGCGTGTCAATGGCAAGGTCCACATAGGTTCAAGTTATCCACCTTTGTCTCTCCTAATAAAAACACACTACAAAATGTAAATGATTTAACTATTGGTAAATTATAATCAATTCGTCCGTTGAAGTAGCTTCCAGAGTATCAGCGCATGTAATTTCATCAACATTAAACGTTGACATGTTACCGGCTAACTACGTAGAACTCCTGCTATTCTTACTGTACTACTTCCGAGATACAAATGCTAAATATTTTGCTGGTAATAACAGTCCAAAGGCTGTAAGAACTGATGAGATAGCATATGTTAAGATTAATGCAATGCTCTTGGATTCCTTCCTTGCCAACCTTTTCTTGATGATAGCAGTTTAAACATGTGCATTGCATTACTTAGACAAACGAAAGTACGGTAAAAAAATATTGACTGGGCAAAACCATTTGCACTGTGACGTAGAAACATGTTTTGTGCTTTATAATGGTTATATTGAATAGTACTTGCATTGTTATTCAAATAATGGTACGTCCCTCACTTGACAACAGTATTGGTATAGAAGGTAAATGCGCATTATCTGTGTTCGTTAGGGCGTGTTAAATTTCTTATTTCTTGTAGATGCACAGATGAGGTGTGAGAATAGGCTGGGAATTTGGTTGATAATTGCGAACTTAAATGGCGTTTTTGTTTCCATTTAACAGTTTAACCAAACTAACTGAAGCAGCGATAGGGTGCAGATAGTTTCTTCCATTGCTACTTAAAACAAAGACATCAACCTTTGCCAATAGCATGATAATTTCTCTCAGAGACCGGAGGACTTTGTTATCTTCATTATCGAAAAGATGTTTTCATCTTTCTTAATTTCGATTTATTTGTTTGAATCAAGGAATAATTCAACGACTGTTGAATAATTAAACATACCTTTGAATTTTAAATACATATTAATTTTATTTACTTATCTTTTTTTGAATAACGTTGTTTACGATCCGTCTTGCTACCTGGCATACTTAATAAGTATTTTGCATGACATTTTTTAATACCATCTATAAAAGAGATATACCATGTCAGTGAGTAGGATCATGATAAATGGTGTACGCAGGAGTCTAGTACTGAGGGTGCCAAGTCCCCCATCCGTCAATAATTGCAATTTTTAAACAAGTACGATTGTCGCTCTAATTGCCCAAGGGGTACATAATAATAGTCAGACTTTTCTAGGGACATGAGGGAACAGAAATTCAAAATGCCGAATCATGGCACCAAGCTAGCATTTGTGCAAATGACATATAATTTCGTGTACAGATGCATATTCAAGGGGGAGGGGGGACCTACAGACACCCACAAAATTGTTTGAAGTAAAAAGTCGGATCTGACCGTTTAGAACGCAGGAGCAAATTGTGAAGAAAAATCGTGTTTAAATCAAAGCTATCCTTCGTCTGAATTTTCTCATAGTCTATCAGTCTATTGTCTCATTTAACAAGAGTCACCTTTTCAAGATGTCATCACAATTTATCCTTTACTCGATCAGCCTTTGGTATATAAATAGTCCTCTTTTTTTCCTTCATCAAAATCCATCATTGCTTTTAATCCTCGTACAAAATAATTATGAAGGTAGCATTTTATTCTGACAATATCTTTTGAAAGTTTGTCATTTATCCCCAGACAGCTTTAAACAGGTAAACGTGGAAAGTTCACTTAATTTGAAAAGTCAAAATTGGCTAAATTTTTAGGTCTGAGAAAAAAGAACAGTAAGGAATTGCATAATATTTTCTTAATAATATTACATTAAAAATGACATGTCAAAAAATCTCGACACTTTGACCGTTTGACCAGCCATATTCTTCAATAAAATAAAGTCTCAACATATAAGCGATAAAAACAATCTTCGGTAAGCATGATTATTTTGTGCAGCTTCAATCTTTATAAAGTCTTATATTAAAAAAGTGTTGATTTTATGAAACCATTTTTTGTTTCAATTGTATACTCTTCATTTATATTTCACTTTTGTTAATTGTGTTTTGTGACCACGATTTATGTTTCCGTGGTAATATATATTCCATGTACAGTATAAACTGATAATAGAAATACGTTTTCACAAAGATTTTCTTTCACATGTTGTATTGGTACCATTTTCCAATTGAATAGACAAAAAAGGTTTCCTCGTGCTATTATTAGTGACCACCGTGTCACTCATAGTGACGTATTATTGATTTATGTCAGACAAAGTGAGATGCGTATAAGGATTAGACGGATACTTAATGGAGAAAACAGCACGTATGAATAGAAAACATTTAATGGTGCAATTAATGAGGGGCTGGAGGTGGTCAATGAACTCATCGGGGTGCCCTGTCTCCTTATTATACTTCTTAAGCACATGACAGGTTGGTCCTCCCATGTTGTTGTGAATATTTAGTGTTATTGCCCATCCTGTGATAAACAAGCCTCAATTTTTCAATAATTTCCATCAATGCCGGGGTTTGATTTGACGTTTTAAGATTTGTGTTTTGTTTGGGTTCATATTTGTTTGGGTTTCTTGGCATTGGCTGGCTTAAAAATCGGTTGGGCTCGATGTGGAGCACCTTCTGGAGGACCACGTAACTATAGTTATCATTTCCTTTCGTTTTTCAGGCTGTTTGTTGTGATTCGGACAAGACTGTTCCGGAAGTTCGCCATTACCTCGTCACCACTGTCCCCGGTAAAACCATAACCCATTGATGTATCAAAACCTTTTAACTAATACTATCTGTAAGGATGATTCACCGATAAGAAAAAAGTTGACAATGACAATGACACAATTTATTTCTAGCAAATAATCATAGACATGTGTAACAGACAAATTATATATATCTTCAAATTAAAAAATACATTTTTTAATCTTTGTCTTGTGTCTAACTTCCGTAATTTAGTCCATAGAAAAGGAGAAAACTAAAGTGTAATGCTTATAATATGTTTTCCCCAAATCATTATTTTCAACATGAATCGGATAAAATTGTGATAAAACAACATAAATGTGTACAACAAGATACCTAAGAAAAACCTTTGAGAACAAAAAGAAAATAATAATTAAAAGAAAACGAAAAGAAAGAAGAAATTATAAGATAAGGCAATTACACACTTGCACAACTTAATTACTGAAAGTTAATCCATTTTTTCTATATTAAATGCTTTCTTCTATTTTGTTCCTTAATTTGAAGTTCAATTTGAATTTGTGATATCAATTCTAATTAAACTCTCTAAACATTAATTATTAAAATAAATTGGATAAAATTGTCTAAATTCTATGGAAATTTGTCTAAAATTGAAGTAAATTTTGGTCGAATTTCCCAAAGTTTGAAGGAAATTTCCCGATGAGCAGCAACGTTTAATGTAACTTAACATATGCCAGAAAAAAAATTTGGGCCCTTTCCCCCCTTAGAAGTAACCATTTCTACGCCCCTGTTCATACATTATAGGTAAACATTCGGAAATGCACATGACATAATTTATTGCAGCTTCCAGCTGTCCAGATAGTATACAAAAAATTATAAAAACTGGTAAAAAGTTGCTTTGCTGCCAAGTTTGGAATTGAATTCCACTTTTTCAACATATACCTGCAAAATATACAAACAAAAACGTCCGAAGACTATAGTGATGTGGTGGAGGACTAAATGAAGACTGGACTTTTACAAGCAGCCCCCTTTGAGAAATCAAAGCTGTGGCGTAACAGCTAGTCTGTTTTCACTCGTTTCTACACAAATGATACAAAACTCCCCTATTAATAAAATGA
The DNA here is from genome assembly GCA_020152595.1 of Chiridota heheva. NCBI lineage: Eukaryota > Metazoa > Echinodermata > Holothuroidea > Apodida > Chiridotidae > Chiridota > Chiridota heheva. Next base: position 763,747 of record JAIGNY010003544.1, read on the forward strand.
AATTAAAAATTACCTTATGCTTGTTCATATATATGCTTGTTCATAGAAGTATACACCTCAACGTATCATCTTTACTTTGGATTGGATTTTAGTTATTATAATAGAAGGCATCGATGCTAAATCATGATTTATAGGCTTTAGGGAAAACAGTGAGGGTAGATGTAAATCTTGATACACCTGAGATGTCAATACATTTTGTTTGTACTTTTTTTTTTTTTTTTTTTAAGTAGTACGGTTTTACAATTTTTTTTATACTATCATCAAGGGAGTTCCAAAGTTACAACTGAAAAGCCTACCAGGAATTATCTCATAAAACCGGACAACAAATATATCCTTTTGTAACTTTGAAGTTAACTGTTTGAAAAATTAATCATTAACGTTAACCCTAAACTGAAGGTTTTACCTCTGATCAGTACAACTTTGATATAATTCTATTTTATTTACTTTTTGAAAATAAAACATACGCTTATGGCTTTAGAAAAGTGAGGGCTCACTTCATAAATGATTTTACGAACAAAAATATAAATTAGCAGTGTGAAGGAGACGCGAGCCCCAAATCGGTGTTCGGCGTACAGCTCTCTATCAACCTATTGACAGATTGATTAATTAGATGTGAATTTATCAGTGTGTCGGTACATGAGCTGTGTTAAGGAATCAAAGCCTGGATAAGAACACGCTTTGTACAAAATAAGGAAACTATTTGGGAAATTAAGAAGATAACGTAGAAACAATATATCATAACTCAATCATCAATGGTCTTTTCTACACAGTATTGTCGAAGTTCGGCAACGTATAACGCGCAAGTATAATCTGTTAATTGTTTTAGGTTAATTGTTTTAGGTGAACGTGTTCCCAAAATGGTATTCTCAGGCCGTAAAATTATTGACCATTATTGCCAGTATGTGCTGCAATTAAGACGCCTGCCCTGTACGCGATTGAGGGGGTGAAACTAATGAAGGGGACACTTTCTATAACGCCACTTTAGTAAATAGGGTTGAGCGTGTAAATGGATGGAGAAAATGAATAGCAATAACACTTTTTTTTTTTTTTTATGTAACGAAAACATCAAATTACGAAGATTCTGGGGGAAAAAAGCTTCAAAAATGTGTGGTCAGCCATGGTGGTTAATGTGGCAAACATGGCTCAGTGGTTGGTTGATTAGTTTTCGAACTATGTTTTGAACTTGGGCAAGGCACTTTATTCCGCTTGCCTCAACTTCACTCATCACGCTGTGAAAGTGAGTACCAACATCAAGCCCGTAGTGAGAAGGGGGTGCAACGAGTGCGTTCGACCGACCGCCAACACAAATCTCATATACCTTCCTGTAATTCATGTGAACATTTTAAACGCACGCCCTCCTCCCCCCCTTCCCTCCTTCGCCCATGAAAAATCGTGCCTGGGCACTTGCGACGGACTGGCGTCTTGTCCAGGGGAGTCATATACTCTCATGCGCTTGCGCCATGGAAAAACGTGGAACCTATATGGCTGGGAGGTATTTAACTTGAATTAACTATATGATGATTATTGGAGTTGGGTGTTCCACATTTATCAAGTCTATAGCTTTCTTAGCGTACTTGACATAATAGGTGTAAGGTCATGCATGTTATGGTGAGATTGGCAAATCTATGACCTGAAATAGCGGCAGCTTGGGGACCAGCAGCTGCAGGATACTTTCATACCTGCGATTGAAAAGTGTTTGAGTCAGATTATCTACGATAGGGTCTGAGGATCCAAAACCGCTCTCCTGCGTGCATTAACATCTGTATGACAGTATAACCACCAATGGTGTCTGGTTGAAACGTTTTAGTATCCCTGTAACAATTTAAGAGTTTGGTTATACATGGCTGAAGGAATGTGGTTAGGGTTGCCAAAGAAGGTCATAGGGTCATGACTGATGACGTTACCGCTGGTACAAGAAAGAAACGAGGTATGACTGATACAAATTATAAGATTGTTTAGTATTAGGGTGTTACAGCTGACTTCACGAGGTCACGTGACTTTGTTTATATCGCCATTTTGTCGGTCGAAAGCACTGTCGTCTGCTGTGCATTTAATTAGACTTACATACGTTTTCATGTTGTTATATAAGATTATTTTTGCAAAAATGATTATGCTGGAATCTTGCTGTGCCATTGCTTGCATTATTAGATGTGTGCGGGAAATAAAAAGACATTTTCTCAAATTTCATCTGATCCTGATCGACGTTCGAAGTGAGTTTCTGCTGTACGACGCAACAGCTTTCAACCCGGGCTTTTAATCTACGGTAGGTCTTACACACTAGGACTTGCAGCGAGCACTTTATATCAGGTATGTAGGTTTTGTCTGAGTATAACGAACAATCAGATGGCGTTAACGTTAAAGTTACTCTTCGTATACCCGGTGAAAATATAACTTACTTAAGGAAAATATGAAGAAAAATCGGAAGCGAGCAAAAAACTGCAATCAGTAAAATTCGCTGAACTGGTACTAGTAGGTTAGCATGTAGTATGTTTGTTGTACGTGTGATGTGAGCTGTGTGAAGACGCGTGAAACGCAACGACGCCGCTGCCCAGCAAAATGGAGTCCACTTGAGTTAGTCACGTGATGAAATACCTCTATAGGCCTACATGTAAAATTTATGACATTTCTGAATATCTTTATAAATATCTGTATCCTTTTTACTTTATTCTTTTACCCTTCAAGCATATTGACGTCCACAGTTTTAAAGTAAGAACTTTCCAGTTAAAATGCTGATACTGCAACATGATCAAATTCACATTTCATTCAATCCACTGTACTTATTCAAACAGGAAAGAATTAAAAAAATATCAAAAATGTGGATGGCTATTCGACGTTACTGACCATGACTGGGCATATTCCCCTCAGTAGTTCTGTATGTTACCCTAAAATCACAAGCTTGTCAGATGGTCAATTTTAAGGCAGCTTTCGGTCGTAATAAAGGTGTGTTTTTGTCAAGGAAATTTTGAAATAACACAGGGTCTATAATGTCGTTGAAAACTTACTGATATATTCATTAGAAATAATAACAAGATCATTACAGTTCATTTGAACATTCACATCAAAAATTAGCAATACCTTCATGAGCACGAAAAGTGTGTCTGAATATTCTACAGTTCTATAGACTCCAAAATAATACGCCCTCGCATTTCGGCGATTGCCATCTATCAATTGTTTTGATCCTGCTCGCTACTGCGGGTGTCACCAGTTCTTAGACTACATGCTTGATTCACTTGGTTTGTGTGTGTTTTCAACAATGTGCCACAAAAGTGGCGGCGCTACAGGGGCAGAGGAAATTTGTCTTTGGGAGATCGCTTTTCCCCATAGAAAATGTTATACGGGCGACATATTTGGTACGATCTATAGGGCTTTTCCCCTGTGACTGTATGAGACAAAGCTATCCCGGCGCCGCCACTGGTTACAAAGTAGCACTTTGCTATTATCAATGTGTAAATATATAGTTATCCGGGGCCCAATCCTTTCTGTGGCTGCTCATTTTTTTCCAGTGACGATGATGAGAGGAAAATTCGATGAGAAAAGAATCTATGGTTTTGGAAATGTACCCAGAATCAAAGAAAGAATGAACTTGTCTTTTCACTGTAAAATTAAGACATTAATAAGATTATGATTCCTTCTGATGTGTGCAGCTGAAAAACAGCAGCTGTGTAGACAGGTAGAGAGCGGATCAATACATAACCTTTGCCTCTTTACGTCCATTCAGCATGTTCAGGAGCGTAGCTCACATGTAGTGGGATGCTTTACATGACTTGGTGTATCATTTGGTTAGACAAATCTTTAAGAGGTGGGCAAATAATTGGCAAAATAATATCGGTAGACAGTGAATTTCTAAAATAGAGGTGCGCCATTAGATTTCTGGTAGTGGGAGGGGGAGGGGGAGGGAGGGTTATGGGGAGACCGATCCTCCACTTTTTTATTTATTTAATAAGGAAATAATGTCAAAAAAAAAAAAAAACCTGTTCATTTTGCTTATCAGGCTCTCGTGTAAAATATGCAGGCTGGGCTATCAGTACCACAATTTTTGAAAGAGTGGCCGGTGTAAAAGTACATTTTTCCTGACCCCCCCCCCCCTTCCCCAGTACATTTTGGCCCCCGGCCTTTAATTCCTAGAAAATATGGGCCCCTAGATAATTATGCCGTAGCCATCCAGTAAATTTGGTCCCCCCTCATAGTTAAAACGGTCCGTTAGGAAATTTGGGCCCCCGGTCCTTTCGTAGGAAATTTGGAGATAACTTCTCACCCTATTGCAAGAAAGCCCTTCTTCTTCCTTCACAGTAAATCTCACTACCGTTTTGTGTAAAGCACGCATGTTTCCTTCAGTGTATCCCGGTGGGTACTACCCAGATCGAAGAAAATATTATATTTCTTTTTTCACCGAAGTGCTTACTGTAAGCCATTTTCTGTTCGTGGGCAAATTCTACGAGTACAGCGGCGCTGTATTCTGTACATAAATATTACTAATTTCGGTTTAGCTTATCACTTCAGCGCACACAATTAATTGAATGAACCGTACAGACATGACAGACACACCAGTAAATTACCTAGTAAAATTAGTCCGGAGGAGACCAAATTTACTAGACATAAAAACCAGAAGGGCAGGGGGGGGGGGGGGAATTTAGAAGGAAAAATTTACTATCACACCGGCCAAATAAAGTGACTAGTGGACAATTAATTTGTATTTTAAAAAAATGGCCTGCCCGCTTAACAGGTCAAAGCACAAAATTCGATAATGTTCAGATGTTAGAGTTTACTAAATGGACTTCATCAAATTCTGGCACTTTCAACATGATCCGAGCGCTCCTTGTAATGCGCGTTGAACCTCTGGGTCCTCAATTTCAGAATCAAGGTCAATATCAGCATTTAGAATGTCGGGACGTGTAAATCTATTTGCTCGCATTCTGAATGTCTCATCTCGTCCCCTATCAGTGACGAAACTTTCTCGAGATTTTCCGTTGTCACTTTCGACATGTTCTTTATCACGTGTTCTCTTCCTCTTCAATAATCGGTCAATCCAATGCGCCGCTTTTTCAATGGTTTCGTCACTGTCCTCCTTAACTATACTTGACCCCCACGAGGACCCCAAAGAGGTCGATTCGTGCCGCACATGATGTGAATTCAAGGTGGGTTCAATTGCCACCGCCTCGTTTGCTTGTCCGGCCGCCACACGATCCGCAATTTCCAGCCGTTTTGCATTTTTCTGCCAAGACTCAAAAGCGACACGAAAGGCTCGTAATAGATATACCACCATGGCATTAGCCAAATTTTCGTTTTCACAAACGAAAGAGTAACAGAAGAATTGTTTACTTTCGTCTGAGGGGTGTGCTGATTCAGACTCATGTCGAAAATTTGTGATAAAAGAGAAAACACGTTTATATGTCTTGTCAACAGCTCCGTAGCTCACTGTATGAATTGGGACAAAAGTCTCTCGACATGGGGGATTGAATTCTGGACCTTCTTGAACCCAAAGACCTCGAGATGTTATCAATATTCGAACAGGTTTCAAGATTTTATGTTTCGCATCAGCAATCATACTTTTTACAATCGTCTGAGTGCAATCACGACCCATCTTGGTGTTTGTTTGTATTTTATCGAGATACAAAACGGGGAAAAACGGAAGCTCTTCGTTCAATTCAACGGTCATACATTTTCTGTTCTTGTTGAAAAATAACGCCATCTTTGAAATGATTTCCCAACTTGTTACCTGTAAAGAGAAAGAAAGAACAAGGAATTTGAAAAAACCATAAATAAACATGAAAACAAAATGTAAACCACCGAATAACATAGCATACATGTTACTGGTGGCCCTGTGAGTCAAGGAGGTGGGCAGAAATGGAAGTTATATGGGCGGCCTTGGAGGCGAAATGTTAACAAGGCTTAGGGGAAGGGGCGGGGTACATCCTCACTTTTTTTATGTTCAGGACATGTGACACAAATTAACATGTCAATTGTTTGCAAATATGTTGATATAAAATCTGTATCATTTAAATTTTGATTCAGTTTTTTTAAACTTACAAGTCAGGTCTTTAGAATGTGCATGGGTACGTCACATATCACGTGATCACCGTCTCGACGGCAAAACAGTTTCTGTCAGTCTGTATGTAGTAGTTACTGGCAGTGAGAACTAAACGTAAAAAAAAATGTTTTTCATTCATAAAAAAAGTATTTTACGAGTTGAAATGGTTATTTCCTGCTAATTACATGGTTGCACAAATTGTCAAGGACAGACAAAAGGAGTAGGCTATCATTGTACAGATTTCCAGCGAAAAGAGCAGACGGCGAAATGGATAATTGCAGTGAAACGCAAAGATTGGACACCAAGTTCCACCAGCAAATATGTAGCGCAGGGCGTAAGAAGCAGGGGGCCGGGGCCGTGGCCCCAAATAATTTTTCCAGGGGCCAAGTACCATTTTGACCCCCCTCCCCCTCTCCCAATAATGAAGGTCTAATGAGTTGATTTTGAAGCGTCACTGAGATTCCATAGCTTTTTTCTTTCCGGAAATCTTCAATTTCGTAAAAGATCCTTCATTTTCGTAAAATTTGCTTCAATTTTCTTGCAATTTCCTTCATTTTCTTGCAATCTCCTTTATTTTCGGAAATTTGTTTTAATCTTTGATAAGTTTCTATCAATTTTGGGAAATTTTTCTTCAATTGCTTTAATTTTGTGCAATTTCATCCATGTTTGGGAAAATTTCTTCAATTATCGAAAAGTTGTCTTCAACTTTGGGAAATTTAACCAATATTTTTACGACTACTCCCCCCCCCTCCCCTCCCCCACAATTACAAATAGTTTTTGGACCGATAAGAGACTCATACATTTTTGTACTGAGCTTTGTTAAGACAAATGATAAAATCGCCCCCTCCCCCGCCCCCCCCCTCCCATGTCAAATACTTTCCTACGTTGCTGATGTAGCGAACATTTCATATCAGGTCAGGTCAGGTTTACTTCGGACCTGATAATGAATAAAATAATTATCTATTTACTTTTTTAGGTACAAGAGTAAGACTTTTCCTCTTAGGATATGCTTCCTCCTTTCTAACAGAAGTCAATTCACGTTTACAGTCCGGAAGCATGCTATTAATGGGAATAATAAATGTTTCTAAAAATTGGAGCATGGAAACCGCCATTTTGTGATACTTCCCATGAAGCCTTATGCAATGTTACATATTTCAAATTTGAAATACCTCTGAGAAAAATATCTTTGCTAGGGGAAACTTAAACTCATGAAAATGCCTTCATTACTGTCAAGGCTAAAACGTTTCCACTCCCATTATGTTCACCACGCCGTTTTCGAAATATAATAAATAATAGACAATACAGCTAGGCTTTTAGGCGGGAAACGGGCATTTTGAAAATTCAAATATCTTTCAACACAATAATTTTTGATATTTCAAGTACATAAATTAGAAACTATGACATTTTATCGCAACATCTGAACAATATGGCTGCATGACTTCAGTATTATCGTGTTATAAATGTTCATATTACTAGGCATGCTTCCAGACTGGTTTGTATGGCCTTCATTTGGGGACAGGAAACATAGTCTTTTTAACATTTTAATTGGTGGGGGGGAAGTCTCACAATCCTTCCCCCCCCCTCCCTCTAATGATGAATTTTGTTGACCTGTGAAAATATCCCTATGAAAATATTATTGCATCGATTCACCAAAATGGGGACCATTGATAGACTTATTTAGCCATTGAAGAGCTGGTACTATGATTTATGATAATAAAATCTCTTCACCAAAGAATGTCCTCTTATTTCTCACCTTTGACAGTAAGTGTATATCAGCAGGAGTTGTTATTTAAATAATAGCTGAATTATCTCTGAATTGCATGTCTTGCCCCACACCAGATTTCTTAATTTAAAGTGAACTGTTTTTAGGGCACCCTTTCTACTAAATTTGAGTGCATGGCTCAAAGCAAATTAAGCTGAGTCCAGTACTTGAGTTTGAATTACAGACTCATTGCCACTGTGTAAGTATAACATGATGACTGCGTGTTAAAAAGGTAGTTGCAAATGTCTTGCAAATGCCAGGAACTTCCGATGGATTCAAATCTTCTTTAACTGTTTAATCGGTTTAAACAAAGCTCCTGCTAAATTAAAGGGATCCTGCACATTAATCATTGAACACTTAGAGCTATATATCGCTTTTTCATCATTTATATGTTGCACGTACTTAGATTTAGATAAAGATTTTGATTCAGAAGAACTCGTCATTTTGATTCCATGTGTTCTGGAACAGTGTGATATTATTCACACAGTTTACACTTCAATGTTTAACTTTTCTAAAATAAGCACCCTTAACACCGGCCTCCAATCACACATTTTCCTATGTTCAGTCGCTTGATTAATTCTTAAAGATGACTGTAACCAGCATGACCGTACGAGGCGGGGGCTGGGGCGGCAGCCCCCTGTCGGTCGGATACCCATCTTAGTTGGGCAAAAATATGCCCGACTCGGCTAGATATCTGGGTCATGCCCTCCAAGTTTGGCATGATGATGGCAATAGGAAACCGATCTTATATCTGTATATTATCAGGCGGAGATGTAAAATATCAGATGTACTTTTTAAATCTGAGATTTATCAGAATCATGCCCGACTGGGCTAGATTTTTCCGATATATAAAGAAAATTTCCCGAAAATCGAAAAACTGCCCGAAAATGTTCCGAAAATTGCTCGGAAATTAAGAAAAGTTCCCGAAAATTGAGGAAATTTCCGAAACGCCACGGTGGCCAAAATTTCGCGAAAATTTCCTGAAAACTTGCACGAAAATAAAGAAAATTTTCCTAAAATTGAAAAAAATGCCCGCTAATGAAGGAAATTTTTCGAGAATGGAAGAAATTTTCCCGAATTGAAGGAAAGTTCCGAAAATTGATCAAAATTCGCAAAGTTTGCCAAAAATCGAAAAAACTAAAATCATCGAAAAAATTTTCCGAAAATTGAATGATAATTCCCGAAAATTGCATATTTCCTGATTAGCAGTAACTACTTGAATGTTGATAGAAACTTAATTTAGCAGTGCCATTCTTCACGCTTCTAATCGGAAATTTTGGGTCCTAGCCCCCTCTGAAGATCGAGAGGGGACCCTTCTTATGCTTTTGGACAACACTGGGGCCCTTAAAGAGCTACCACGGGACCCCACGCCGTATACGCATACGCTACACGTGCACAGCACTGCCTTTGGCTACCAGTACTGTGCAACCGCCCCTCCCAACCCCCAAGCTGCCAAAAACTCTGATAAAGCCATTACTAAAAATTGATTGTTTATTCACAGATTTATTGCGGTTTTTCCATCGTAATGGTTTTCGAGTCGAGCAAAACGTCACTTCCCCTCCTTCCCTCCCTGAGTAAGATGGTCCTGCACGGTCATGGTAACCATGTGCATTATGGCAGCGGGGAACAGAGAGCAGAGAGTTGCCTGATTTTCCACCTTCAGTGGCCTGCACTTGAACCCCAAGTAACCGTGGGAAATATGTAAACCCGGGCTACCGGCTACCGGCATATCAGAAATTGTCAAACTTCGTTATTAGATTCCAGGATACCCATTTGGCCTAATGAATAATCATGGCAGAATATTTAGGCACAATGCGCTTAATTTTATGTAGGCCTATGCGGCCAAACATAGGGGATGTCACAATATTTCTTTTGAAATTTTGCAGATTTTCAGTCAAATTTGGCAACCTAATAGCCAGTAAGGGTGATAACATTTTTTATCTAATTTGTTCCTCTGTTGCTTCACACAAGTTTTATGGGATATCAATCATGTGGCAATATGATACGTGGCGATGTGATTAGGTTTTTTAATTCCTATCTGGTAGTGATGCTTTGACTTCCTGTTATTTTTCTTGCATGTTTCAGCTAATCCTCATGTGACACGTGGTAACAGTTTGAAGTTGACCAAAGAGTTCTCACGGATAAATATTCGGCGTTTTAGCTTTTCGCAAAAACTGTTAATGAGTGGAATGGTGTGCCTGAGTAGGTAGTTAGCTCTAATTTTGTTCACAATTTCAAAGTCAACATTGATAACTTCTTTACTAACTCTGGGCGTCTTTGTTTTTTTGTTTTTGTGGTGGTGTTAGTTTGGGCTCTTATGGGGTGACTAACCCTTCTTAGCCCGTCATCTTGTTATGTTATGTTATATCAATATCTACTTGAAAGTTATACTTGAATGGTACTTTGCAAATGGAGAAGCTTGGAAATGATAAATTAAGTCTAAAGAAACATTGCTTTATTTGAGCTGTTAAAAACACCAATAATTGTGCAGAAATGGCGTCCATTTTGAAATCAAGATGGCGGCCATAAAGATTCTTGAAAAAATAAAGCAACTAAAGTTTCAGTGTATAAGCAGAAAATGATTCAAACAAACATTGGTTACAAAAAGTAGCAAAACTTAAACGCAGCATTACACAGTGACATGTGATGCATTGTTTAGGCCTTCCTTGAGTCTTCTCAACCCAAATCTTTATAATTTACAATCATTTCTTCATATAAAGACATTTTCCCGCAGTGATTTGTATTTAGCTGTTTAGTGTGACGAGCTGTGAGGTATATAATACTAGCACAAGACGTGCTTCCATGCATGCCTCCTTGCCATTATTAAAGTTAATAATTTCGTCAATATATGTTACTAGGGAGATATACGTCGCGACAAACAACACTATCAGTACTTAAAATACACACTTTAGGTGAAAAGAATCATTCACCATTTTGTTTGTTTAGGCCCATAGACTACAATTATTAACTAACATTTTATTTTATTTTTTTGAATTATTCCCAGAATACGAATATGAAATTTAATTGCATATAATCTGATCATTGCGGGTTTGACGGCAAAAAAATGGTAAAATTCAAAGTAAATTTATCAGCAATCGGTAATCTCAGCTGCTTAGACAGTCAGTTTAAATGGGAAAGTATATTGTAAAAGTACTTCATTGACAGTAAGCGTAGCTAAAGGCAGAAAGGAGGAGTGTGAGGAAGGCAATTTTTCCCTGGCCGGAAAATATTTGCATATTTTTAATAGCAATCCAGTCTCTTGGATTTTTCAGTAATCCTGATGAAATCAATCGGTCGTAAAGCTCAGTTGTATCAGAACTGTTATATGATTTTTTAAAGCTACCTTTGATAAAGGAACACGAATTTTCCGAAAACCGATTTTTGTAAAGGTCTATTTAGAGTTAATATTTCAATATTTCCGTTAGGGGTGTGGGGGTGGGGTGCGGAGGGGGTAATTACTTGATCCGATTTTTTATTTATTGTCCCCCCTCCTCTCTCTCAGCTCAAAAGTTTATAACTACACCATTGTTCATTGCATTGCAAGAAGAAACACCTGAAAATATTGGTCTCATGCATGCATTCTTCAAGCTGTGAAGTCATAAAATCGTCTGAACTTTGATTAAGGCTCTACATCCCATAACTTAGCGACATAGCAATAACTCTGTTTGTGATTTTTCAATGAATAGGCCTATAGCCAAAATAAAGAATATACCTAGTATATATACCTAATATACCTAATTTGCTTTAAGAAACTCAGACAGTCACTTCTGAATTTGGATTCCGGACCACCATTACCATCAGTGGAGGAAAGGGCGGACCAGGACCGCCCTGAAATCAAGAGCGTTAACGAAAACAAGGGGCCAGGGGGCTTGAGCCCGTAAACGAAAGCAAGGGGCCAGAGGGACTTGAGCCCGTCAACGAAAGCAAGGGGCCAGGGGGCTTGAGCCCGTTAACGAAAGCAAGGGGCCAGGGGGACTTGAGCCTTTTCAGTATTTCTAGCGAACAACAAGTCTCAAATTATTCTTGTTTGATAACTTAAAAACTGTTGGAGGGAATTTTTGTTTGTTTTATTGGGGGCCCTAGAAGTCGGGCCCACAGCTCTAGCCAGCAAGGGCCCGTTGAGTAGGCCAATGTTACCATGCATGCGGTATGGCACTGACTGGGAGTATGTTTGGGAATAACTTAATAGACTAACTGACTTAAAGGTGCACATTTTTTTTGATACCCATGTGTCTGTCTATTCCTATGTTTCCATGCATATGTTTGATAAGATGCTTTAACAATCTGACAATAATGACGTATGTTTACGACAATTACAACTTTAATCAGAACAACCGTTTGTCATGTGGTGGTCATGCAACTGTTAAACTTTATTTATCTGTAAAACAAGAATGCTTAACGTATATAGCTGTATATAGTGCGTAATGGGGGAATGCAGCTGTCAAAGTTGCATTTTAGGCACTTGCTGTTACTGGCGTGATTGCTTATACTCCCTGCTTGGCATGCTTGGACAAAACTGTTAGGACAATTCAGCGTTTTGAGAACTAAATATGTTATAGTCAGAGCCGTATTTCGACATGAGGAAGCCCATGGGCAGCTCAGGAGTGGAGGCCCACACTACTTTAGTAACCGCCGTCCTGGAAGAGGGGTTTAGGGGAGGGGGCGTACCTCATTGGAATTTTTTGAAATAATTAAGGGTGCTTATATGCAAAATGGTGCAGTGTTTTGTGATTTTTGAACTAAAACTATGTTCAAGAATTTTCATTTTGTAAGCCTGTTTGCCTGCCCAATTTTCAGTACAAATGAACAAGTTGCTACCACTCCAACCAATGCAAATTAACAGGTTGCTGCCACATTTTTCCCTTACAATTGTTTTTCATGAAATATGTGGAGGCCCCTGGTTGTGGAGGCCCATGGGCAACTGTCCACGTTGCTATTGCTAAATCCGGCACTGGCTGTAGCAGGGAGTTGCGATTCTAAATGGCAACCCCCTGGTTATAGTGCTATGTTTCTTTAATATTTTAACAGAGAATTGTAACTCCCTACCCCCTCCCTTTTCAATGTTGCAATTTACTTCTTTCTTAACATCATTTCCAGCAACACAGTTGCAACGGCTATGACCGCCATCATTGAATGGGCAGCAGAAGGGCGAAGGGAGAACTTTAATTATAGTTAGGTAGGGGAGGGGGAACTGGCGGCGTCAATGAAATTATAAAATGTCTTTGAAATTCTAAAATATGAATTACAAATGAAAGAATAGGGATTGAAGAAGCAATAGAAAAAATCCAGCATTTATGATGTCTAAATGTGGAATAACTTACAATAAAAAAGTAGGTCCATGAAATCACATAATTTCATTAAATGTCTCAACGAGTTTTGTCTAAGATTGTAGATCAAAACCTTTTATATGTGAATGTCGATGGTAGGACCGTAATTCCAGGAGGAGGGGGAAACATGTCCCCCATATTTGTGCAAAATTTTAACAATTCAGTACATTTCGGGGAAATTGCCTCAAGTCGGGTCACAAGTCACTTATTGCCAAGTCAAGTCACACGTCATTTGCTCGCAAGTCAAGTCAAGTCACAGATCATTTTCCGGCAAGTCTTGTCAAGTCACAAGCCAAACTAAGGGTGTTACGACTTTCTACTATGGTATAATACAGTTGTATAAAAGTCCATAACGATTACAGAAGGATTATATCTAAATAACAAATTATTTTTAAAGATGGAAAGATGGATATGTAGCAATTTATATATTTGTGGAAAGACTATGAAACTCTGAGCAGATCAGCTTTTAAAGTTTGGCAAAACAAATTGAAGTCATACAAAATATGTGATTTGTGGAAGACAGCTCAAAATATTGAAGTAATTCTTTAAACTTTCTTCGTAAATCTTACTCACTGAAATTATAAGAAAGTTTACTACAGCTAGAATGTAATGGGGCATGGGAAGACTAAAGACTTATACTACTGCTAGAATATTATGGGGCATGGGAAGACTAAAGACTTATACTACTGCTAGAATGTTATGGGGCATGGGAAGACTAAAGATTTATACTACTGCTAGAATGTTATGGGGCATGGGAAGACTAAAGACTTATACTACTGCTAGAATGTTATGGGGCATGGGAAGACTAAAGACTTATACTACTGCTAGAATGTTATGGGGCATGGGAAGACTAAAGACTTAAAAACTAAGGATTTACACAAGAAAATACCAAGATCTCCCTACACAGCAAATTTGCTTAAAATATGTAAATTGGTGCCTGAGATGTAAATGCTGTCAAATGGTCAACGTCTATTGCCGATCTTGATGATTTATTTATTTTTTGCTATAGTTTTTAATAGATTTTAAAACAATTTAGCAATAATGTTACCGCTACGCGCCTTATCTACATTAATCGACATGGAGCAACAAATGGTCATTGCACATGCCACAATTAAAAAACCATCGTGGTGTTTTAAAAAATATTTTTGTACAGTGGACCGAAAATGATATTTCTTAGGCTCGAATTTTGTGAATAAAGCGAAAAGGGAGTCAGTGGTTGATTAATGTAAGCCATCTAAGCGATTTTCAATTGGGTGAAGCTGGGGAACTTTCCCCCCTCTGGCGGGTCACACATGTAACATAACAGAAGATGGGGTTCCGCACGGATCCATTCTGTGGCTGGTCACATATGTATCGTTGCAGAGAATGGCCCAGGTGAACCCATAGGATCTCCCAGGAATCCACTAGGGCCATTTTCTGGCTGGTCACACGCGTTATGTAACATAGCATGGCCCCATGTGGACCCCTTTCGTGTCGCCACTGCTTATATGACATACATATTGTTGTAATAAATGTCTATATTTCAGGTGTGATGGCACGGGGACTCAGGTGGTACAGGGAGGGATGGCGTGTAGTGGAATGTCATGTTGATTGCAGGTTGTGATGCAATATGGGCAAGCACGTAGTCAAGTGGGAGCCGCGGCCCCCTTTGCTGAATGTCCTTTTGTTTTGCTTCTGAGTCTTTATATAAGAGTTTAAATTATTTGTCGTAGAAGTCGGCTCCCCACCCATCCCCTTTAAATTATTGACTACGTGCCTGCATATGGGTCATATGGTGGAAAGATATCTGGATTGCATGTATGATTTCCTGTAGGGTGGGAAGTAGCATGGGCCGGCATGTGGAACAGACAGAGGGTGGAATGGCATGTGGTGCAGATGGTGAAAGGCTGAAAGGTGTGTTATTAGCGTTAAGGGGATTTGTATGTTTTCGATATCTGGTTTTCTGATAGAATGATCCTCGAACTTAAAACTAGATCGTTCTGATTTCGCATAATCTGCACGTCAACTACCCTACCACGACAACAGGTGACATCCGCAGAAAAACAAACAAACACAGCAACAAAAATAAACAAAAAGCAATCAAACAAGCAAGCCCACTGGCAAAAAGTGAAAAACAACGTAATTTACTCATAGGTTATCTGGTTATAGTAAGTTAACAATAGTTCTGCGCCAGGGCACAAAACGCACATTATGACGTCAAATAAGAGAAAATCACTTTCTTGAGGAATGACCAATGCTATTAAGCAATGATTAGTTAAACTTCAGACGTGTTGAACACACTAACGGGGTCGTCGCCTGCGTATTCGGTTATTGCGCATGCTAAAACGCGCACCCATCGCGGAAGCTAACATTCAATGTCCACGGCCTTTGATGACTTTGCGTATTGTCAACAGATCGTTTGTGATACGCTTACAGTGAACTTCATATAAGACTCTATCTTGCAAAATGGGTCGATTTAATTCTTGTTTTTGCTGTTTTCCATATTTGAGCGCCAAAATTGTTCCAGACTGCCAGATGGAGACGAGGAGTACATAAGAGCCATGGCTAAAGGTGCCAGAACCACCGAGGCAATACATAACCAGGCATACGGGATCGAAGATGGACAGGGTGGCTGCTTTGCTTCTCTGTGACAAGATCATCAAAAGGCGGCGAGTAGAGGTGAGTGATGTATTCAATATTAGTGATAAAAACTTTTATTCAATTGTTAGCGAAGACAAACTGACCAAGCGTTTTGTTCTTACTATTCTATTTGGTTTTCGCTTGTTCAGAATAGTAAAGGCAGAATATGTTCTTGCCATCTTACAAGCAAAAAAAAACATTTCTATTAAAAAAACTGTGTTAATTTTTATTGTGCTAGTTGGTTATATGTGAAATGTGTAGTTATACATTTAATTATGCAAAAAAAAAGAGGAATGTATAATGCATGTTTTTGATTTGTGATTCTAATGGCGAAAACGTGAAAAGTATTTCAACAAATTTCATACCGTCCTAATGTATTAGCATGCTAAGTTTGCGATAGGCAGCTTACATTTATTACGTCATTCAAGTCTATATCACGCATTTAACGGTCCGTCACACGTTTTAAAGCGGATTTCACGACGCATAAAGCAGTCGGGCGTTAAAATATGCGCTCAGTTTGTCTCTAGGAATATTATTAGGCCTAGTATTAGTTTACGCGTTACAGCAGCTAAAATGCTTTCAACCAGAGTTGTAACCAAGTAATATTTTTGCAAGTCAAGTCACAAGTCACTTGTTCGCAAGTCATGTCAAGTCATTTGTTCGCAAGTCGAGTCAAGTCACAAGTCAACACAAATGTGACTCGAATCCGACTCGAGTCCAATTCAGCGACTCAAGTCAACAACTCTGCTTTGAATCCGAACAGCTTTAATACGCGTTGTTGAGCAGCAAGCTTAAAATCCTTCACGCTGTGGTTTAGTTCAATGTGTAAAGGCACGCATGTTACACGATATTTGTGTATTTCACTTTCTTGCGCGTTTAACCCGGAGCTTCTTGTATAAGCGTTTTTGCGCACCAGACTTGTAATTTCTCTCGCGTCCTCACGAGGTTGTAGATTGAATCTGAATGCAAATAAATGCGAACATTAAAGGCAATGTAACTTGCCACGCATATCTTAAACATATCAGCCATTGAACTAAATCAAGGAGCGTTAATGCTCGTAATGCGTAATGCGTTAGGCGCACAGTGTCCAATTGCTCATTTACGCATTTCTTCACGCAGTGGTTTAGTTCAATGTGTAAAGTATATACGAAATAAAAAACAGGCATACTCTGTAGCTTTTCTAATAGAATTTTAGTCGTGCTTGCAGACTGCGCGTATATCGCGCTATTTTTAAACATCGTGGCGTGATACCCTTTGTTCTTCATGTTTTGTTGATGACGTAGGCCTACTTTTCTTTGCATTGAAATAATTTACTTTTGTATGATGTTAAGCTCTAGATCTTAAAAACACGCTTGTGATACAATGTTACATTACTTGCGTATTCCTTATACACTTTGGCGCAAACACATTGATGCTTTTACAATTTAGTACTTCAATTTAGCTCTATCGCTCAACATGACACAATCAGACATGGTACCTTAACCAATATTACCAGTGGCATAAAGTATTTTGGTGCCTGTGCTTCTACCCTCCGCCCTCCCCCAAATGAGGCTGCGAAAAGCAATAAAAAGTGACAATAAAAACTGTGCCGCCGAGAAGGGCTGATGGAGGCAGGGGGACAGTTAATGAGAACAACTAACTGTGGATTTCTATGTGTACAAAAATGCACCGCTATTTCGGAGCCGACACCATTTATTAACTTCTAGGCGAAAATTCATACACCTTAACATTTCAAAACGTATTACTCACAAGATAGCAACTCAGTCTAAGAAAACAATTACCTTATTCATTACAGTTTACAAAGCCAAATTTCAGAGAGGAAATGAGCCATTTCCCACACTTTCTTTGCTATTTGGTTGTTCACGGCTTCAGAAATGGAACTGTGGTTACTGAGGTATCAGTGCGTATTTCGAACATTTTCGAGCGAAATCCGTACGCTCTATCGCGTGAGCGTATACGCTTAAATGCGCATGCGTTCTAAAGTAAAGAACAAGCAAATGCCCAAAGAAGGATACAGGCGCTTGGCCATAACGTCGTACGCTTGCATTTTGATGCGTTATCTAATTTAGAGTTGTTTTAGCGACGCGCATCATTCAGTCATGGCTGATTTTCAATGTGCATGCTTTCATGCCCTAATTTGGAGGATTAGGTCACTACGTTATCTAGGCATGAAGATTCTTGCTAAGGGAAAGTAATCCCAGGGTCCTGAGCTCAGGGGTCCCAAAATGTACCTGAGTATATTTTAAGGGAATTAAAACAGTAAAATGACTATAAAAACATAATTACAAGGAAAAAAATCGGCGAAAATCCAGACATGCATGACAATGGCGAAAACGATATTTAATAAACTAAAAATATCTGAAGACCTTTTATTTTGGCTCTCCAGAACTTACGAGATATAAGCCCTCCCTTCCCCCTCCCCTCCCTCCATCCAAAATGTTAGTGTGCCCGGGCCTCACGAGACTCAGTGGCTCTGATAAAAGAACAACTCAGCCCGTATATTTTATGTACAATGCCCGTGGAACCGAATATTCCTTTATTGAGCTGCCTTCATCTTTCATTATGGTCCACCTAACTTTCCGTCTCAGTAAACATCGTGACGTCATTGTAAGGTATCTGTCGCTTTACACGTTCCACTGGAACTGATGCACTTTTTAATCTCAAATTTCTTCTCTAGGTGACACAAGCCAAGAAAACCCTCGGAGTAGGTGACAACGCAGAGTGGGATAAAGCATTATACAACACCCCACACAAATTCTTTCTCCGCCCCAAAAGCGCTTCACATGATATTACATGGCTCTTTAAGAAGCATGGAGCGTATCCATTCAACACGGCCTCTGGAAAATCAGAGCGCACCAAAGCTATGTGGGAAAATGTACAGGAAGTAGAATTCCAAGAGGACAGAAAGAGTGTGGAGAAGGTGCGAAGTGGATCAAGCTCTAACATGAGTAAGTATGGACTGGCATATGGACAGGGTATGGGGAGGGGGGTATCACTTACCCTTTAAAACATGTCAAATTGGTTATGCTTTTGTATTGTCCGTGCTCAAATAAAAACCAAAACGTATTTTGTACTGCTGACATGTTTACAAAACGAACAGGGAAAAGGACAGGGAAAACGTTTTGGGGACCACAAGCAAGTTGTGACATAGGCACAATCATTCGTGCAAAATGAGTAAAAGTTCTTACAAAATTGTGGGTTCAAATAGTTCAGAAGATTGTTTGGTATCTTTTACAGTACATCATTGCATTGTTGTGTAATAAAATCATGCAAAAAGGCAAGAAAAGTAAGAAATATAAACTTCTTTTCATTCAAGAACCACGATGCGCGCAGTCAAAGCAAAAAATCAGTCTTCTTCCTCCAGTGGATTGCACAACCTGAGTGGCGACTCGAACCACCGACGAGATTCTACGAGAATTGCGAACCGCTGGACTTATAGGGGTTGTTCACCATCTCCCATACTGCTCCCCACCAAACATGACGATGATGACGCATCAGCATAAGGGCCCGACAATAAGGGTGGAATAACATACAATGTGGTCATCGACGAACCAAAACGCCGCCCACCGCCAAGACTGTCAAAGCTGCAAAACCTTCCCTAGCGTGAGGTTTCTAAGGGGATGATTGAGAATAAGCTTTCGAAGGCCGAGAAACGCTTCAAGGTACACTCTTCGCGTATTTTTAATGGAGTTTAACAATAACAAAAATTGTAACAAAAGTTTATTTAAGGAGATTCCTGGCCAACAAAACAATTAAAACATCTCATAATGAAGATGCGTGATTGTTATTTATATATGTATTTTATATAATAATGCATTTGCATTTTATAATTTTGAATCATGTGCACACTCCTACTCGTCAGCGCCAGTCTCCCCTAGCACCACCACCCTCGCTCTACATTGGAATATTCTGCACTTTAAAAGTGTTAATTCATGCAAAGTGGGAATTCGTTATGCTATCACATTTGATAAATTAAGAAAATATTTCCTGTTAATTTTATGACATGTCCTTATCAATCATAATTATTCTATGCGCACCCTCATGTCAATGAAAACGAGTGCGTAAAGTTGGTTCCTAGCCTTTTAATTCGTAATTTACAGTTACTAGCTCCAAAGTCCTGATTAGTAGGGTTCGGACCCTAATTAGGATCCTAACCTAATTAACCTAACCTGAACCAGTAAATTACGAATAAGGAACCAGGAACCAAATTCACACACCCAGTAAAACCTTCCCCTCTCTAGTATGTATATAGTCCTGTTGAGTTAAACTTGGGTAAGGATAAGCTTGAATGTATTAGCGAGCTTTATAGATATACCAAAAGTAAATGGAATAACAAATCATTATAATATACCATCAGATATATGTCAAGAGATGTCGTCATGCTGTTAATGTATTTTTTTTTTTTTTTTATAATAGTTTTTTTTAAATAAAGAATGTTCATTCTACTTGCAGGAAAAGGCACAGAACTTCAAACTGCGGGAACGCGCAAAGAGTGTTCGCGTTATTAGTAACAGACGAGCCCTTGCAGAAGAAAACCAATGGAAAGCCATCGCAGAGGCCAAAATGAATGCCACCAGGGAGAGTTTACCTCATCAAGAAGATAAAAAACGCAAGCAGAAGAGGCAGAACAAGAGCGACCGAGAGGACCCACAGCGACCGGGCGAAACAGATGAGCGGTTCTTCTGTCGTTTCTTTGGGGAATCTGATGAGTCCACATTCTCAGACAGGGAGGCGACTTCTGACAGGGCTTCCACCAAATCTTCTAAAAAGTCATCACTCACTTCTGTGTCTAGCTCAAATTCAGCCTATTCTTCTATGAGGTCTTCTCCTGTCGCAGAAGACACATTATTTCAGTAAACGTCCACTCAGCGCCGGGAACACCCACAATCTTTTACAACCAACCCCCATCACATGTTTAACAAATTTCAGGTTTTCAACTTTATGTTGTGGTCACTTTAAAAAACCTGTTTTGTTTGTATTGACAATACCTGTTTTTTTTTTTTTTTTTTTATTGTCGTACAATTTTGCCAGTCAGTCAGTGTATCGGTTTGCCAAATGCGACTCCTTGTCGTCTAAATGTTGTATGTCAATTGCAGCTGACAGAGCCTATTACGATTAATTAGCAAATGATTAGAATACGGGAATGCTGATTTCTTGGAAAAAACCTATATGTATTCTTCACATGAAGTGTGAAGCCTTAAGCATAAGGCTTAGAGAAATGGCCACCCTCTTGTCATAGCTTTATGATGAGAAAATCGGTATTTTCCTTCTACTGAGCAAGGAGGCACTCTGTTCCTTGGACTGGGCATTGCCAGTTCACTCTATGTGAATTTGTGTGATTAGAAGTAGGGCATGGGTAATGGAATGAAGCTGAAATACTTGGTCGAAGAACGGATGATTTGCATTTTGCATACTTGGGCAAAAACAAGCTTTAACCACCGACTGACCGAACATTCAGGTTTGCCGTTACGGCGCACCATGCTCTTCCTGCGCTGTCCTTCCATCCTGCTTCATTGCTGTCATTTATGCAATAAATTTCAGCTATGATGTGTATTCCAACAATTTTCGACAACATTTAGTGATCGTTACCCTGATGGAGTATCCTTTTGGCATGGCTTTGGAATCCAGGTCCGTGGCAGTGGCTCAAGGAGAGTCCTTGACGTTCAAGTTCGGGATTTTCCCACTCTTCCTACTTTATTGTTACTTCATTGGTCCATCTGGTTCCACCCACCAGTCTCATCCGATATTTGAGTCCCTGCTTTTGAGGCTCATAGTTTACCGTGCCAGTAATGATACATTGCACAGTTATTACAATCTGAGCAAATTGCTATAAAGCTAGATGTGTGTCATGGTCAAACCATCACAGTACATCTTAATATGATGGTTATATCCATGTGCAAACCCAGTCCAAACTATCAATGTTCTTGCCATGGATTTTGTGGTTTACTCACTGCTCCATCACATCTGACTGTATGCCGGCCTGAGGAGCATTTTTCTCGCCTGGGACTGTGATAGCCGGGTTTCTTTTATTTAGTAAAAAATATAAATTACTAAAGAATACGAATAAAAGAATATAGCCTAACAAATAAAAATAAAAATAAATAAACCAGTAAAATAAAAGATGAATTACCAAATAATTTATTCAATGAGAAAATTATAAAATAAATGATTGACTTAATATCTAAATAAATAACAATTAATGCTTAAATAAACAGATAGATAACAATAGAAATTATCAAACGAATAGATGAATAACTAAATCAATTATTCAATAAAATAAATGCTTACATAAAGCAAAAACAGCATAAATCATTAAAAAATAGACAAGTAACAAAACATACTATTAAATGAGAAGAGATTATTAAAAACGATTAAGTCAATAAATTAATCACAAAAAGAATAGTTCAATAAAGAGAAAACAAAACATATATTATTAAATGAATAGGTAAATAGCATAATATTTGATTAAATGCAAAGATAATATAATCAGATTATAAAATCAAAAGATGATATAGATAGATAAATAACAAAATAAATGATTAAATAAAGCAATAACAACACTATAAATTCATTAAATAAAAAAGAATAACATGATAAGTTTTACATGAAAAGTTAATATAAAAGAAATACTTAAATAGATTATTAAGACAACACAAATCATTAAACAAATAGATAAATAACCAAATAAATTATTTAATGAGAAGAGATTTTAAAAAAGGATGAAATAAATAGATACGTAACAAAATAAATGTTGAAATAAACAGGTAAACAATAATATATATTATGAAATTAAGAAATAAAAATAAAATAAAAAATGATACTAAATCTAATAATAAAAAGAACTAAAACATACTAAATCTAGTAATAAAACTAAAATATAATAAATATAATGATAAGAAATAAAAGTAAAACCACTAAATCTAATAATTAGAAAATATACTTAATCTAATAATACGAAAAGAACTAAAACATACTAAATCTAATAATAAGAAATAAAAGTAAAATATAATAAATCTAATAAGAAATTAAACTAAAACCTACTAAATCTAGTAATAAGAAAAGAACTAAAACATACTAAATCTAACAATAAGAAATAAAACTAAAATATAATAAATCTAATGATAAGAAATTAAACTAAAACCTACTAAATCTAATAATAAGAAATGAACTAAAACATACTAAATCTAATAATAAGAAATAAAACTAAAATTTAGTCAATCTAATAATAAGAAATTAATCTAAAACCTTCTAAATCTAATGATAAGAAAATAACTAAAACATACTAAATCTAATAATAAGAAATACAACTAAAATCTAATAAATCTAATAATAAGAAATCAAATTGAAATCTACTAATTTTAGAATGCATTTTGAGGTTGAACTACTGATTAATACGATTGAAAGAAAAGTGACATTCTCTTTGTGCAAGAGTATATAGGAGTGCACGTAAACAAGCAATATGAGTTTCCTTTGAATTCACCTATATCTTCCTGTTTTTAGCGAATGAAATTACCCCGATGGTGATGCATAGTCCATTATGAATATATTGGTCAGTTGGTTGGCTGGTGTGATTAAACATGTAATGAAATGACAATTCAGAAATGCATGACGCATTGAATGAATTGTAATGCATGACACATTGAATGAATTGTAATGCATGGCACATTGAATGGATTGTAATGCATGACACATTGAGTGAATTGTAATGCATGACACATTGAGTGAATTGTAATGCATGGCACATTGAGTGGATTGTAATGCATGACACAGTGAGTGGATTGTAATGCATGACTCATTGAGTGGATTGCAATGCATGACACATTGAGTGGATTCTATTATATTTCGTCCTGCAATTTTGTGGCTTATAAACCATGGAATATGTCAAAAAAGTAGTAAAACTGAATCTAGGAAGGGTATTTATAATATACCACCTGAAGAAAGTTTGAGGATAAATAATTTGAATTGTGAAACACTTAAATAAACTTTCTTTAAAATACATAAAGACTTTGAGAAATCTGAGGCCATGACGTCACATCTAGTCTGATTTCAGTCGTTTTTTCAGAAATGATACCAAACTTTAAACTTAAATATCTACCTAACGGAATATGATTTTTGAATCCTTTTTTCACCATTTTGTTTCTTTTGAAGTCCTCTTTCATATAAGATGGACTTGCTTGACCACTGAACTAATCCTTTAAGCTTTGAATTGCAACAGTTTATATAAGCAGTGGCGACACGAAAGGAGTAGGGAAATGGGAGAAGCGTTCCACCAGGTTCCTTATTGAAAATGGCTTACATTAATCAAGCACCGATTTCCTTTTCGATTTTTAAGTACAAAAACTTCAAGCATAAAAGAAGGTATTTTCGATCGTGTGTACAGACAGACAGAAGAAAAAAAAAAAAAAAAAAAAACTCGTTTCGCCACTGTCTGCATCATATTTTTGTGCCACCACTTTTTGAAGAAATTAGTGTATCCTTATGGTGAATAATTCGATTTTTGTCTTTACATATAGTTTCTTACATCTGTATATGTTAACTAAGAATTCATGATTCGTCACTGTATTGTATATTTTCAAAACGGCACGTTCATACACATTCAGCCAAACTGACAGTCAGAAGGCTACTGGGATTTCGCAATGGGCATGCGTACCGGCATGCGTTTGATGAGAAACATACAAACTGGGGATTTTATTTTATCTTATTTTATTTATTATTATTATTATTATCATTATTATTATTATTATTATTATTATTATTATTATTATTATTATTATTATTATTATTATTATTATTATTATTATTATTATTATTATTATTATTATTATTATTATTATTATTATTATTATTATTATTATTATTATTATTATTATTATTATTATTATTATTATTATTATTATTATTATTATTATTATTATTATTATTATTATTATTATTATTATTATTATTATTATTATTATTATTATTATTATTATTATTATTATTATTATTATTATTATTATTATTATTATTATTATTATTATTATTATTATTATTATTATTATTATTATTATTATTATTATTATTATTATTATTATTATTATTATTATTATTATTATTATTATTATTATTATTATTATTATTATTATTATTATTATTATTATTATTATTATTTTTTTTTTTTGGGGAGGGTTCCCTAAATGGTGACCCTTCCTACATAGCCAGAATAATTCGAGAAAACTGGCGCCTATAAAATCCTAGAAATGATAGATCTATTCATGACTGTAATACAAATAATTGCCCCCAAAAGCCAGAAGAATATTATTTGTTCCAACATTTAATCAACTTAAGCCAAAAGTTTGCAAATAAAGGATACTGATACCCAAATTACATCCAAGCATCGTTTCTTGTACCCCAACTATACGATTTTTTATGGGTCCTCGAGTTTCCATCATTTTTCTTTCGTCATGTTCTTTCCGCATATCTCTTGCTTAATCCCGTTCAATCTGTCAATAAACTATATTTTTTTTAGCTGTAGGCTTTTTTTTTATAGCTGAAAGCTTTGCTCCAGTACAGATCGATGTTGAGACAGGTACCAAATTATTTTGTTCCTCCCCCTCCCACCCCCATCCCTAATCCGGGACTAATCCGGCACTTACTTTTTCACACAGACCTAAATCTTTATGTCCTCGGATTTTCTTCATTTTACAAAGTTTCTTTGCTAAATCACTCTGTATGCTATATGAAACAAATTCGGCAGAAACATAGGCGGCGGAACAGGGAAGAAGGGAGGGGGCGGAGAGGAGACAGATAAAAGCTTTGAAAGTATACAACAGTTGGAAAGTGCCCTCAGATCCTGTGCCACCCAGATTCAAACATCTTCCGTCACCTCTGCATGGCCGAAACGTATAAAAGGTTCAACCTTTATAACAGATCCGCCTCTGAGCCTCATTTTCTGAGTATACCAACGGGTATATTCATGTATACTGCCTTACTGTTGCCTATCAGCCTATGTTTAGGCTTACCAAGGTTTATAACGTCCCGAGAGAACTAACCTACAACAGTACAACCAGTGGCGTAGCTAGGACCTTACAGGCCGGTGCGAGTGGGGCTCTGCGGGCCCCTATGGTATATAGGTATAATATTATGGTATATAGGTAAAATTATATATTTTTTACGGGCCCCCTTATAGGATCTGGACCGGGCGTGGCTGCCTCACTGTCCACTTAGTTACGCCACTGCCCACAGCCGATTTAATTGGGCACTGATTGGAGACCCGCATACATTGGAAGAAAATTGTGAAATCGCTCTACGATGGTATAATCTGATAATCATCACTGTCGGTGAGTAGAGTCTGTGACGAAAATATCACTTAGTGGCAAAACTTGGGAAAGTCAGTCACATAACAAGTTAACATCTGAACATACAGTTAGCGAGAATTGAGAACAACTACTCACCTGCCTTCAAAGTCCAGCTTTCAGCCTTGTGAAAAATGCAAGGATATAGCATGTATAGCCTTCAAGATCTCGTTGAGACGTGTCGGTGGCCGCCTCCTTTAATTTTACGGAGTCTACATTGAACTGCTGAATATAGCAAAACAGATTTTGATTCCAAAATATTTTTACAGAAATATGTTCACCTCTTTATTTTCATTAACAACCATGGAGAAAAATATGATAATATAGCGGAATAGAAAACAGCGTTTTACACCGATTTAGAAATTGTCGTTTGTTCAGGCGAACCACCATAATATCTTATGCTATTCAGATCTAATTAATGCGGATTCAATAGGCGCAGTGATGACTGCAGTCTGGCGCAATCGACAAAAGCATCATGACGACGAACTTGGTGCTTCCATAAAGACTGAAAGATGAATCGATATTTCAGGAAGATTCAAAGATGAAGTTCTCTTCAGTAGATCTTAATTAGGTACTCAGAGTTGCATTTTAACGAGCTTTTCATACATGAGGTTGAACTGAAAGGTGCACGATATAAACAGTAAACCGGTAACGTAGAAGACAGTTTAGTGGGGAAGGGGAGGGGGGGGGTCCGGTTAAGTGCTCTAATTTGAAATTATTGAAAATGCGGAGTAAACTATAAATTGTAAAACTGACTGGAGAATTCTTCAAATGAAATTGGTAAAATTAAAGGGTAATTACTCGGCAAACGGTAAATCTTCAAACGCCGACTCATTTTGAACATCCTGTATATACAGATACATACCAACAAGCTGATTCGTAATTAGCATACAAAGATCACACCTCTTATGGATTTTTGCTTCCACAATGTTTAAAACAATAGAGCATATAATTGCATGAAAATAGCTTAATTAATGTTGTGTTGTGCTTGATATTGATATTTACAGGCTTAATGTGTTGTTTAATCATCTCGCGGTAATTCAAAGAGACAAAAAAAGTGTGTGAATGTTCGTAAGTCACAGATGGTGTCACAACTAAACGACCGACTTGCTCAGAAAGCGCGGGAATATCAATATTGAATTATTGAGTTGTCCGGGTACGGTGTGATAATTTTATTACGAAATTCAGCAGGTAATAATTCAAACAGTGACACGCACTAAGTTATACATGGGACATGATGATGTGAAATTATTGGAAATTTTGTTAAAAGTATTGGAAATTTTTGTAAAATTATTGGAATTTTGGTAAAATCTGAAAACATTTCCCGAAAATGAATGAAAGTTCCCCAATTTATTAAAGAAAATTTCCCTAATATCGAAAAAATGGCCAAAATGAAAAAACAAAAAGAAAATTGCCAGAAAACAAGAAAATTCAAGAAATTTTCCCGAAAATTAAAGAAATTTTGGCGATATTTAACTTTATACATTAATTTTGGTACAGTTAGTTTCCCGAATATGTGCTATAGCATTGTATAATGGTAAATCCCGCCACTACATTTTACTTACGGAATTTCGCCAGTAGAGTAAGTTTTCCCCTGACCCCCCACTGAATATGCCACTGCTCCCGGCCCCTGGGTAGGACGCTAGTCAATCGTAGGTTAACTCCCCAGCAGTGCTGGTATGCTGCTGGGTGAAATGGAGCAAATATAGTTCTTGCTTAAGAAGACAACCATGAGCGTTCGCAACAGGAGCCGAACAACAGAGGCGTATAGTTAAGCGGGGGAGGGGGAAGCGGGGGAGGGGAAGCAGGGGACAACTTCCTCTTGAGAGGATTTCAACTTCTCGATTGCATGCTTTTTTTCCCGGTTGGGAAGTATACGAAGTTGGGAAATTATTAACATAGAATGAAAAATATCACTAAAAATATTGGAAATTTTTGTAAAATTTGGCAGCATTTCCCGAAAATTGAGAAATCTTCCCAAAAATGAAGGAAATTTTTCAAAGATTCAAGAAATTTGCTTGAAATAAAGAAAAATTTCCTTAAATTGCCCGAATATAATAAGAATTTCCCAAAAGTTGAAGAAATAAAGGACATTTGAAGAAAATGTCCCTAAAATAGAAGAAAATTTTCGGAAAATATAAGAATACCTGATTAGCTTCTACTTTTTACAGAAACTTACCAGTGAAATTTTTCGTGTTGTACTTTTTTTTGTTGGTTTCTTCCCCACCCCCTCCCTGAGAGGCCACAATTCTCCATTCATCCTGCCAAACCCGGTACCTGTTGCAAACTACGATATCTCCTTAGCCATCGCAGGCTCTTTAATTTAGCATAGCGTATAGCAATAAAATGTGACAATCTGACACTCTGTTTCAAAGTTTTGAAAAATTCCGGCGCAAAACATTAAATGAATATCAAACACTTTAAATAAAGATGAATAGGTTATTATTTCAAAATATCTTGAATGAAATGAATAACCCATCCATCCAACTTCCCAGTCCGATAATGAAAATTCCCTCGGTCCGCATAAATATTTTGTGGTCAAACTACCCCCACCCCTCATTAGTTTTTCACCCCTTATCACCTGGCATCATGGTACTTTTGCCCTTTGAACACTATTAGGAATTTATGTTCACATCTGTATATTCTATTCAGAAAATCATTCTGTTGAGTCTTAAAGCGGCGTATCTAGTACACATTGCTTCACCATAGATATAACGAGTGGCGCAACTAGAGTTATGTGGCCCAGGGGGAAGTTAGCGCCCCTCACTATCAGCTTTGCCCCACCGTAACATTATACAGGCAGACAAATTAAGAAAGCCACCGTATATGCTCGACAAGTGAGCACCAATAACTCGAACCAATTCATTAATTGCGCCACCTCCAAACAGCACAAATGTTCGCAGCTACCTTTTGCAAATTTGTTTTCCTCAGTGGGTATATCTTTACCACATCTGCACATAGGATATGTATTTGGAGGGTAAAGTTAACAGGAGAGCAAAATTAAAAAAGACAGCGCTTTCAAAATAGCATATGTTCGTCAGCTTTTTACACGATATTACTTTTTCACGGGTGTGTGTGTGTGTGCAGGAGGTGGTAGGAGGGGAGTGGGGAGGGATGGGGAGGAGAGGGGTGGGGAGGGTGGGACGAGGTGGGGAGGGTGGCGGTGTGGGATGGGTAGGGGTGGCGGTGGAGAGGGTTGTAACTTGTTCTCGGTGTGCGTGGGGAGGGGGTTGTTGGACTGTTTTGGCCCCATGGAGGAACTCATATAACTACGTTTTTCTTCTGTTAAAGTGTTGTTGTAAAAGAGAGTGACGTACACAGTTTGAGGCCGTGCGCTATACGGTACACATTTGCATAGAAGAGACGTACTTTAAGGTGATAAGTTACAGACTCGACAAATATTGGTAAAGTAAGTTTCCAATAAAATGCTTCATCATGCTCCATATACAAATTGTAATGGTTTTCAGACATCCGCTATTCCCAGAACAATTCATTGATCAAACATAAGGTCTCGCAACAGGAATTACATGACTCTTTATGTTTCGTTTTCATACTGCACATGCAGCTGTATTGGTGCTTTCATATGACAATAGCATTACTCATGCGAAACTAATTAACATAAGCTAGTAGGGTTACAATCGAAATCACCATGCAGCGGCGGCGTATCGTTCACAATATTGGTGGGGGAGGGGGAGGGGGAGGGAGAAAACGAGGTCAGGTGACATGTGGTAACAGTATTGGAGGGGGTAATTATGTCGGATAACGTGATAACACATATTTATCTAAAATTATTGGGAGACTGAATCCCCCCGACTCCGCTCCGCAGCCCCTAACATGATATAACACGCAGGGCATGGACTAACTATTCTAATAGACAAATTTATGCATACAAACGAAGCATATTTTTAGGTGCATGCGTTCCGAGCATGGGCGGGATTTGCCTGCTGAAAGTAAAGGAGGGGGTGGGGGAGGAGCAAAGTTAAAAGTTTAGGGGGAAATGGAAAAATTACGCTGAGATGCAAGAAATAACCATACAAACGATATAAATTCGGGAAAAAAAGTGTGTGGTTCCGAGTATGTAATGATCAGTATCAGTGATCAATGATCAGTAGTCGGCGGCCGATCAATATTTTTTATGGGAAACAAATTGACGCCAAATAGGGAAACGGTTGCCCCGCGGTGGCCTTGGAGGATTCAGCTCCAATTTAAACAAATGGAAGGTGATGGGAGGGGTAGGGGAGAGGGGGGGGGATTAAATATATACTTATCGGGGCTTCTCCCATGGCCCCGAAGACATATGCCTATATACTCCCATTCGTTTAGACAAATAAAAAGATTTCTTGTTTTCGTCAAAAAAGCATCAATACTTTTTATCTACAGATCTATAGTAGTTGATTTTCTATTTTGCATAGGCGAACAAATGCGTAGATTTCCCTCAGGAAAGGATAAATCCACAAAGCTCCGAGAGGCTTATCCTCATCTTCCCACGGTCCCCAAGAAGTTAACATCAGCCACTTAAGTCAGATGATTTAATTGATTTCATCAAAATGGAATTTTTCTTAAATAGTATTGCCAATGATCATAACCTATTGTCTGAATGTTCTCTTGCCACCGTCACGTTTCTTTCTGACAGTGTCTGGTATTTACAATGTTCCAAGTTAAAAAACAAAAAAACACTCAGATACCCCAAACATGTATTCGTTTACTATACCGCTATATCACAAGTTATTTTCCAAACTGACTGTCTGACTATCAGGCTATGTCAGCCTTACCAGGCTACTATATGGCATACTGAAAACTTGTGCTACTTGTGGTAAATATTATACCCTCCCCCATTATCTTTCCGGCCTATATGGGTGGAGTGTTCCACATTCCAAATTGTGTGAAATGCTTATTGTGCAATGATACATAAATCCAAAGTTCAAAACGTTGCATATTTTGGCCCAAACTACGCCTCATATACAGACATATAGTCAGATAGTATGGGATTTTCTTACAAAATCAATCTGTTAGCAAATATAACTGGTCAAAAATTTAAATAACAATAACACGGTCTGGCATTCCACTTCGCAGCGCGCGTGATTTTGAATGCGTATAAATTGTAAGATGGAGAACAAAAGCGCATCTGAATAGATTGCACTTGAATGAACCAAAAATACGAGTTCCTTCGCCTTTTTCCATTGCATGTATGCAATTTTTCATACTTTTATCAGTTTATGTAACGAAATGGAATATTTCAAGGGTTCATTATCTACCTATTACATGCTTACATGGGGTGTACAGCAGAGGCATAGGAAGCGGGAAGGGGGAGGAGGGGGGGGGGGGGTGGGTTAGGGGGGTATTTCACCTTTCCGGCTTAATGCTTCTCCCATGAGAGGTACAATTGGGAAATCATTAGCCAGTTGACATGAAATTGGTCAAAGTAAAGAAATTCTTGGAAATCTGGGTAAAATTTGGCAACATTTCCAGATAATTCAAGGAAATATTCCGAAAATGGAAGCACACCCCCATTAGCAGCAACGTTTGGAAACGCAGTTTACCAGTGCAATTTGTCCCGCTTGTAACCGATAGTTTTGGGGGGTTTGCCCCTTGAGAGATGACCCTTCCTGTATAGCATAGAGGTGTATAATATAGAGGGAATCACAGATTCCTCCCCATGATCATCAATTATAATTAAAAATAAAAAATATACTGAACCCCCGGACGAAAGTTTTAAACGTCTAGAGTTAATTCATCACTTTTCTTATTGGTCTGCTCAGACTGCTTAAGAAAAAACCACCACCGCTGAAGCCAGCCATTCCTGTCCTGATCAAAACATTTAAAACTGGAGAGGAGAGATACAATTAAACAAAAGAAGTAAGTTATACTATATATGTATTCAGGGTTATATACGTCATTTCAAAGACTGCTATCAACACTATCAGCAGAGTAAGCACGAACACTATCTTTTCTTATTTTCGTTTCTTTGAATTGAATGTATACTAGTCCAGGGGTGGGGGTAATGCGCGATGGTGGGAGGGGGAGGGGAGTATTATGTGGGGGTAAAGTCACGGTTGCGACCGCCAAGGTACAAAAAAACATCATTTTGTGTATTTAATTCTACATAACATGAAAAGGCGTACAATTTTAGGAAACGCCCCTCTCCATGGTTACCGGTCTGTATAGGCCTATATGACATTGTATCATAACTATATGATGACCTTGGTATTTGTCATGTAGATTATTCTTGTCATTACTTCCCCCGCATCAGTCCGTTTAATTATTCACATGTGTTCGGTCAAAAGACCAGGGATCATAACGGACTCTCAGGGAAGACTCTCATGTTTTGATCGTATATTTATTGTCCCAGTAGATAAATACTTTTCAGACTGTTGGATGTAATTTGCTCCGGAACAACTAACCTTTGACCCGCCTAAGCATACCTTTCCTTTTATCATTCGGTTTTTATGTGTCCGGTAAAAAAAACTTTCCCACCTGTCTGCAAGTAGATAACAAGACCTGAGAGAATGATTGATGTTCAGAAACTGCAGTCAACATAAACAAAACCTTCATAAGTGCCGATTCACATGCCCTTTACTTCAGTCCGGCAGCATGCCTATTAATAGGAACATTTATAACACACGAGAATTTTGAAGCCATGCAGCTATATTGTTTAGATTTTGCAATAAAATGTCAAAGTTTCTAATTTATGTACTTGAAATATTAAAAATCATTGTGATGATAAACAATTGAATTTTTCAAAATGGCTGTTTCGCGCCAAAAAGCCTAGCTTTATTGCCTATTATTTCTGATACTTGATTATTTCTAATAATTTCGAAAACGGCATGGTGAACATATCAAAAGTTGTTTCCATGGCAGTAATGAATGTATTTTCACGAGTTTTAAGTTTCCCCTAGCAAAGATATTTTTCCCAGACATATTTCAAATTTGAAAAATATAACATTGCATAAGGATAGCAAAGGATCATGGGAAATATCACAAAATGGCGGTTTCCATGTAGCAAAATGTTTCCATTAATAGAAACATTTATGTTCCCATTAATAGGCATGCTGCCGGACTGTACTTACAAAACATGAAAATTCTCTGGTCAGGGCATAACCCTAACGCCCCCGATCGGGAGATCTCCCATTCTAACCCACAATGCATCTTTCCAAATTCAAATCTCTCTAAAGAAATACATAACGGTAAAATAGACTCAAGCGAAAGGTGGGAAAAAATACGTGCGAAATATTCTAATTTTATTGGTGTAAAAGAAGGATACAATTATTTTCACCAGCGCAAATTCACCAGGAAATTTTAAAATAATCTTGAAAAATTCATTGCAATAGTTTCAGAAAAGCAGATTTTAACATTTTAATCATTAGCAAACGCTCAAATTATACAAAAAAAGCTCCAGAAATATCAATTTTGATATCATTTTTAATATCATTTTTAAAGTAAACAACTTTAGAATATCAGAATTTGAAAAGCAAAATAAAAATGAACGGCTGCAATTTTGAAGTTTAAATTATGGTCACTGCGCATGTCTTGATCTCCCAATCGGGAGATCTCCCGATCGGGAGCGTGGACAGGACTGATAACTTTTGACTGATAACTCTCGACGAGACCAAGGACGTACAAACGTCCTTGACCAGACAGAGAAAACAAACAAAACAACCATAACTGCATGAAAGATATATCATAAGCCTTTTTCAAAAAGATTAGTCTGACCTGACAACAGTCATGAAGTTTCTATTCAACTTCAATTGTGTAGAAATGACTGATGTGGAAAGTATACTGTGGAAGGTTTGCGCCCGCATACTCACTTTCTCAACAATTATTAATGTATTTTGAAGAAAATTAATGTAACTTTACATTCTTACTAATGTATTTTAAAGAAAGTTAATTCCACTAATTTTGCACCATTTTGTTTCTTCCAAACTGACCAGTCAAAGTTTTATTCCATACCAGATGTACATGGCTTGACCATTGTCCTAATCATTTACACACTTTGTTATTTACAATCTTTAAAATTCGATATCTCAAAACAGAACTTGATATCAAAGCAGGGCTTTTTAAATGAATTTCACTGGTGGGTCCATTAATGGCAAAATGGCATCAGTAGAAAGTGAATCGCTAAAACAGAAGCTGCATCACCGGGTTGGGCCGAGGTCTATAGGAGAGACAGATAAGTAGGTTATGTTTATGTTTTGGATGGGACTTGTCACTGGTACACGAATATGACTGAATATGCATAGGGCCACCTGCTTTTCAAATGTAATGGGTAATATATATCCGATAATGCGTTGGCATGATATCAACGAAGCAAATACTGACAGGTATAATCTCAATAGTGTCTTCTTATAAACTTGAAGTGACGGTTGATTTTCAGATGTTATTTAGTCCAAGACCACCACCCCCTTCCACGCCTTCCGTCGGGTTTTGATTAAGTCTGTATGGGCAGTGATATGAAATGTTTGTATGTGATATATTATTAGTCCCCGTTGGAGAGCCTATGTCCCCACTTGGGTACAACATGACTCCACCCCTCTCCCCAAATGGTCCAAATAATTTCCCCCAAATGTGTCAATATGGTCTCCTCATTTTTGTCCTCACATGCTGACAGGTCAAGAAACTTCCCCAGCACCGGTTGAATTGTGCTTGTCTGATTATGATCTGCACGGGAGATAGATAGGCCTATGCGCAGAAGTAGCGGCAAAACTTCTGTGCTATTAGGTATTTCGTCATTATTGTCATACAAAAACATGTTAATGAGGCCAAATTAAGTGCGTGTCATTATAATTACCGTGTAACGTGAAGATAATCAAAACAATACCATTCAATGTCTCTAATTGGTCGAAATATACAAAACTACTGGTAAGCCGTATAAGGTCTTGAAGATAGCTTGGTGCTTTTCGGAGAATACATTTAAGAATACTAAAATCTTAGACTTCAATTTAATTCTCATTGTAATTGGGAGAATAAGTCAGCCCAAAACAACAAAGTAAAGTAAAGGGGGCACTTTTCCAATGAGGACACATTAATCCCGTACATGGGACTGACAAAAGTCGCCAATTTGCTACTATTGGGTAATTGAGGGGCACTTTTGATTTTCAAAAGGGGCATTTTTGTCATTTTTTGGAAAAGTGGAAGGGAGCACATGCCCTCAGCTCCCCCCACGCCACTCCAACGTTCATACACCTATACCTGTTGCCATCTTTTATAATCCAGCATCCCTGATGCCAGAGTGTATAAAGGTCATGTTAAGCTGTTTGGCAATTCGCTTCGTGTGTAAACAGAAAGATGCCGATATATTGAGCCACTAAATAGAGTGCACTTTGTACTGTTTATATAAACATTGACCGTCTATATTCTGATATTATGAACACAATCCCTGTCCAATGTTATGCACCAAACTTTTCCAATGGGACACATTCCTCCCGTACATGGGACTGACAAAAGTTGCCAGTTTCCCTACTATTGGGTCAGTAATTGAGGAGCACTTTTAATTTTGTAAAGAGGCACTTTTGTCATTTTTCCGGAAAAGTGGAGGTCACGCGTGGCACGTGTCTCGAGCCAGTCCTACACCAAAGGGAGTAAAATCGCAAATTTAATTATTTGAAGTGAATTAAGTGTCATTGCTAAATACCCTTATTTCTGCGTCACTATGACAATACTATGACGTGTACAGGCGTAAACGAATACCAAAATCAAAACATTCTGAGCATCAAGGCATAACATTAAAAAAATGTAACTTCATTTTAAGCACTGCATGTGTACAGTATTTTTGGTTGTTTTGTTTATTAACAAACAAAACTGATTATTGGTGGTCCAGATCTGGGAACACTGCTTCCTGTAGCTATGTCAAGGGGGTAATTAGGGGTTAAAAGGGTCGTACGACATCCCAGTCTTAAAGAAGTAAAATAGTAAAAAATTATAGAAAATACTTAAAAGTAACATATGTATTCCCACAGCAACTCCCAATCCGAAAGGCCAGCCACACCTCTAACATGGCTAATATGAATATTTCAAAAGTGATTATTGATGAGAATTATTTCAATGTTATCATATCATTGATTTTGTTGTCTTATGCACATGAATATTAATTGCCATTTTCAACTATAGCCTCTGCAGATTATTGCTGGTCAATCAAGTATTCTACAGCGGAAGTAGTAACATTTCGATCAGTTAATAATGATCAGTTGATAGAGCATGAAATGGGAGTGCCTGAAAAAGTGCATTTAATTCGGTACTGCTACTGAAGAGAAACTGTGTTGTGTCATTGGGAAAGGCACTTTATTCCGCTTGCATCAGCTCCATCCAAGAGTACCAGCATCCGCTTGCGCCATGGAAACCGGGGATAAGCACCAACCCTATCTGCCTACGAGCCTAATGGCTCTGATGTATTTAACTTTATTTCTGAACCTGTGGATATGTTGCCAAAAACAGGTATTCAAGTTTTTTCAAGGTTTGAATAATGTGGACTTTTGCAAAATCTTAAAGCTTTAAGTAAGCACTATCACCAGATGACATATAAGTTTAAAATTGACAAAGAGCACACACGCTTGGACATACGTAAACACTTCTTCAGCCAGTGAGTTGTTAATGGAATGCTCTACCTGATTATGTTGTGGAAGCAAAATCTCTCTTGTAGTTTAAAAAAAAAAATCCGACTCTTACAGCACCAACAATGATCTTAAAGGGTATAACATGGGCAGGAAGGCTTCCTTATCCTTGGCCGCAGAAGCCCAGAAATGAGTGGATCTGGCTTTCCTGGTAATTCTGGTAAAAACTAAAAACATAGTATCGTAGCCATGGAATTCTGCACACTTTCGATGTAACTAACAAATCGTGGATTTTTGAGAGTTGATCATCGAACAAATTTTGTAAGACATGAATTGGTAAAAACAAAGAGGTGAGATGTGATTACACAAGAGTCGTCTGTTAATATTGAATGCAAATGAACGTGACGGCAAAATGAACATGACGGCATGCACTAAGTCAATTTGTCAATGATTGTTTAAAGAAAGGATTGAAAGCAAGGCGTCGGTAAGTTGTCTGGCTACACCTTTGAGAAA
Source organism: Chiridota heheva (assembly GCA_020152595.1). Taxonomy (NCBI): domain Eukaryota; kingdom Metazoa; phylum Echinodermata; class Holothuroidea; order Apodida; family Chiridotidae; genus Chiridota; species Chiridota heheva. The sequence continues at coordinate 800,874 of JAIGNY010003544.1, forward strand.
TCTTATTACAAGTTTTAATAGTCTGTTTAGCACCTCTGGCACGTACAGATGTTAAAGTAGTATGCACAACTTTTCTGCAGTTTCCTTAGAATGTAGCCTTGGGTCTAGATCAGGGGATCTCAACATTGGAATTATAAGCTTGGTTATTGTGAAAATACGATAGGCCTATAACATATGTATGATTTGATTTATAAGAGCAATGAACAGATGAACTTATAAAGCAAGTACATTTTAACAGAGCTACATTAAAGTTGTGTAAACTACTTTCAAATCTTGATGAGATGACCGAACTACACAAACCCCTGTAAAGGCAAAGTGGGTGAATCATTGCATGGCGAAACATAACAATATATCACTTATAACGATATAAGAAAATGAAAGCCTATGTCAAGTTTCTCATGAGTTTCTTCAATTAAAAGCTGCAATAAAAGAACATTCAGAGAGAGAGAGAGAGAGAGAGAGAGAGTTGAACACACAATTACAATGACGGGGTCGTCGCCTGCTTACTCGGTTATGATAGTACAAATGCTATCACGGAACGCTTAATGCGACCCGGACGAGAACACAAGTACGACGTACGGACAGACATAACATCGACAACCAAGTCAATCCCACGGCCTTTGATAACCAGTTGTGGTGCACTGGCGTGTCTACCCACCCCAGGATTAAACCCGGGGCCTCGTGGTCTGTAGACAGGTATGATAACCGCTACACCACAGTATGTAGATATATTCAACAGTTGTTAACGTTTTGAATAAACAATGAGAGGCGTGCTCTATAGGGGCGTATAGGACGCGGGGGCAGATGTCAACCGTTTCCCGTTGAGTAGCAACGTTCAATGGAAAGTGAATTTACAGCCTGCAATCTTTAACCGGAATTTTTTTGAGTTTCTTGCCAAAGAAGAACATCTTGTAATATTAAATAAATTCTTTTAAGATCTAGAACCTCTTACACCCGAAAACCTAAAGCATTGTGTTACTTTAAAGGTATAAGGACAGGTATAGAGACGAGAACATTTTGTTTGGGGGACTGAGGGTGGATGGAAGGGGTGGGGATGGGAGAGGGGGAGGGGAAGGGAGGGAAGGGTGTGGAGGGGAGGGGAGGAAGGGAAGGGAGAGGTGGGAAGGAGTGGGGAGGGAGGGAGGAGGGGTGGGAGGGGTGGAAGGGGTGGGTGGGGAGGAGAAGGGGGTGGGTGGGGGAAGGGAGGTGGGAGGAAGGGGGGAGGGGTGGGGAGGGGATTTCCTTGCATTTTTGGCGTTTTGTGGAATTTTTCTTCTATTTTTGTAAAATTTCCTTCATTTTGGGGATATTTTTTCAATATTTAAGAAATTTTGTTCACTTTGTGGATAATTTCTTCATTTTAGGAAGTTTTTTCAATTTTCGGAAAATTTCCTTAATTTTGGAAAAATATCATCATTTTAAGCGATATTTTCTTCAATATTTAGAAAATGTCTTCAATTTTCGAAAAATTTCCTTTTCATTTTGCGGATTTTTTCAATTTTTCATAAGTTGTTTTTCAATTTTGGAAAATTTTCGTCCATTTTAAAGTTTTTATTTAAGTTATTTTCTTCTTTAAATTTCGGGAAATTTCATTCCATTTTGGCATTTTGGGGATTTTTTTAAATTTTCGTGAAATTTCTTTCAATATTCGTGAAATTTCCTTCATTCTGCGAAAGTTTGGTTCATTTTCGGGAAAGTTTTTTTGTTCCTAGATTTGAAACACTGATTTTATGCAAATTTTATTTCTATTTTTGTAAAATGTCCTTCATTTTGGGAAAATTTTCTTCAATATTAAAGAAATTTTGTTCACTTTGTGGATAATTTCAGCAGAAACGTTGTCTAAGCAGGGATTTGTTATGGGAAAAAATCTAAGCTCTAAGATAAACAAGTTAGTTTTTCGAAGGGTTTCTAGATTTGCGAATTATTATTAGATATATCTATAGAAAGTAATATTTGTTTTGGCAAACAAGCCTCAAGAAAATTTTCCCATGTCTGTCTTGTTCAATAAGGAAATAATAATGCAATGATGACGTAAATACCAGTACAATGATGACGTACGAATCTTATATACAGTTGACCACAATTTGTAAGTTGGGGTGGGGATGGGAGAGGAGGGGAGGGGGGGAAGGTGAGGGGAGGGGTGTAGAGGGGAGGGGAGAGAAGGGAAGGGAGAGGTGGGAAGGAGTGGGGAGGGGAGGGAGGGAGGGTGGGTAGGGGTGGAAGGGGAGGGGTGGGGAGGGAGAAGGGGGTGGGAGGGAAGGGAGGTGGGAGGAAGGGGAGGGGTGGGGAGGGGATTTCCTTGCATTTTTGGCGTTTTGGGAATTTTCCTTCTATTTTTGTAAAATTTCCTTCATTTTGGGGATATTTTTTTCAATATTTAAGAAATTTTGTTCACTTTGTGGATAATTTCTTCATTTTAGGGAAGTTTTTTCAATTTTCGGAAAATTTCCTTAATTTTTGGAAAAATATCATCATTTTGGCGATATTTTCTTCAATATTTAGGAAAATGTCTTCAATTTTCGAAAAATTTCCTTCATTTTGCGGATTTTTTTCAATTTTTCATAAGTTGTTTTTCAATTTTGGAAAATTTTCGTCCATATTTAAAGTTTTTTATTTAAGTTATTTTCTTCTTTAAATTTCGTGAAATTTCATTCCATTTTTGGCATTTTGGGGATTTTTTCTTAAATTTTCGTGAAATTTCTTTCAATATTCGTGAAATTTCCTTCATTCTGCGAAAGTTTGGTTCATTTTCGGGAAAGATTTTTTGTTCCTAGATTTGAAACACTGATTTTATGCAAATTTTATTTCTATTTTGTAAAATTTCCTTCATTTTGGGAAAATTTTCTTCAATATTAAAGAAATTTTGTTTACTTTGTGGATAATTTCAGCAGAAACGTTGTCTAAGCAGGGATTTGTTATGGGAAAAAATCTAAGCTCTAAGATAAACAAGTTAGTTTTTCAAAGGGTTTCTAGATTTGCGAATTATTATTAGATATATCTATAGAAAGTAATATTTGTTTTGGCAAACAAGCCTCAAGAAAATTTTCCCATGTCTGTCTTGTTCAATAAGGAAATAATAATGCAATGATGACGTAAATACCAGTACAATGATGACGTACGAATCTTATATACAGTTGACCACAATTTGTAAGTTATGCACTAATTGTTTTTCGTCCATAGCTGTCAAAATCTACACTGCTTTTTGTAATGCTAATATCATCTTCGATATTAGAAATTGAGTAAATTTGTAACATAACATCACTCTGTAAGTGACGGAAAGGATGATATAGTAACAGATAATGATTCTGAAAACTAACTATTCAATGAGAGAAGGAAAGTGATTTTCTTTTGCTTTTCCAATAATTATAATGTTTATTCCAAAACAGTATTTGAAATCTAAAAATTAAGGACAAAGGAGCTTCCTCAAAATACGAACTATTATTGGTATGAAAGATGTCGTTTTGTGATGTGGTTCTCATAATTTCTTGCCATCGATCTTCATGTTCAGAACTTTATCACATTTTCAAATTTGTAACTTTAATTATCTTTACTCTGCCGACTTTAATCATCCATAAGCCCGAAACTACAAGTGTTTTTGTTTTACCTGTTTACAATTAAAAAAGGGATCTGCTCAGATTTAATACCCTTTTAAAAATACACATATTGCTACATTGCCATATAGACCTTAATTTGTCTTAAGTTTCTAGTATATCATCTTTCTATCATATAGGTGCCATTTTTTCCTTCTCTTAATTATCCGTTAAATATTTTGCTATGGATAGTTTAAAAACTTTCATGCATGAAATATAACAGATAAGCACCATTAAGTAAGATACAAATATTGCTTCTCCGATCCATCTGAATGAATTTTAAATTGATGAACTCATCATTTGTCTTTAATTTAAGATGAATCTTAAACTTAACTAGTATATTAAATTGACTTTAAAAACAATGTTGTGGTATTTTCTCTAATGTCTCTGCAAAATATCAAGTGCATCAGGCAGGTCAGAATAGATCTTATTTATATGTATTCTTTACGGTATTATATCCTTGCATAATAGGTATGTCTTATAAGTGTTTGAACAATGTTATTTCTTAATCACTTAATGAACTATTGGAAGTTGGACTTACGTTGGCCTTATTGTTTAAAGAACGAATCCCCATCTCAATGGAAAACATTATATTGCATTGTTTAAAATGTTGTCTTATAATGACATTTAACTTTATACAGGAAAGATTACCAGATTATCAGATTTGAGATCTTATCGTTTAGATAACTGACACACTCTGAATTTAAAATATTAATTTTCAAGAAATACTGTGAGGACGAATGTAAAAATTGTTTAAAACTAACAAAATATATCATAAATCTACTGCAGAAACCCTGGTTCTTTTTGCAACGTACTTAATCAATCAACTGTTTGTTAATTTCATTGAGACAGTCTTTACATACAGTTCACAGTGTATCGTCTATAAGCTAGGAAACTTTAAAATCAAAGCATTGCTTTATAGACCTTTTCAAACCGAGTTTAGCCGAATGTGATTTCCTCAGTACTTCGACCAATTAAATACTGGGGGAACTTTTACATTGTTTCCCAACCAATCAAGTGCAGTTTTGAGGGAGGAAATGTAAGCAGCAATACGCGCGCGTATTTCCTTAATGTATAACGCACGTATGATACGTTGGCTTGAAAATATTTTTTCATACGCTTGGTCCCATACCGTGCGTGAATTGTGCAGACGTCTGAGATTTCTCAGTATTTTATTGATCAATAAGATTCCTCCAGTATACGATTGGTCTATTATGGACACGTGAATCTCGGCCATGCAACATTATTTAAATTAGTTATCCGGAAATTCCCGATTTAGATTTGAAAAGGTCTATAGAAGAAGATCAACCAAAAACGATCAAATTGAACAAACTAACAGTATATAGTAGGCCTAGTAGTAATTTATAAAAGATGGCTTCAAATCGTTGTGCGTGTTGAAAACAGACTTATTTTTCCTTCTTCATTTTCACCCCACATGCCAAGTATATGGTTATTTGGGTAATAATTTCTTTTGGTATATCTAAATTGTAAAGACAAAATGAAAATTAATATGCAATGCCATTTAAAATGTATTCCCTCATGTGACGATTACAAGCCGTATCGATCAACTTTGCGGACAAACGAGTAGGGCGAGAGAGCGTATTTTCTAAATTACTGTTGATATGATTTGTTTATGAATAGTAAATTAAAATGTAATCTCACGGAGATAATCTGCACTTAGCAGAGTAACTTTTTGCAGATATCAAAATTAGAAATTTTGGGCTGCGAAAAAACTTGCGCATGAGTTATCATTCTGTTGAAAGATTGCTTAACACTTCATTTGCTTAAATTAACAATCTAGTGAACCCTTCAAATCATAACTGTGAAGCTTGTTCTAAAATCCTTTAATCGTTATATTCGACAATTCTAAAATGAGAGCATTTTCCGAAGAGAAACATTACTTCAGAATGTCTACTAACTGACTAATGGGATGACGTATTTGTCAAATTAGTTTCTTTAATATACCTTACTTCATCTACCATATTGCATATATTTCAAAAATAATTTTCGGTAGAAGCAATGCTTTTTGAATCCCCAAAACTCCCTGATCGTCGATAACTTGGTCGTTCATTTGTGAGAAAGACATCTCCTTTACTTATTTCCGGCATATCTGCTTCATTTTCGTCATAAGCCATTAGCCATTCACGAATTCTTCTTTCAATATCCTCGCCCTTAAGTTTTTGGTTTGGTGGGCCGTAAGTCCGGCCGTTTCCTACCCTACCGCTTATAACAGAAAATGTATCCGTAGTGTCAACCCTCATATCCGCAAACTCCTCTTGTAACATTTGAATGAAAATAAAATCTGATTCGTCCTTATCATTTCTTGTCAAAGAACTTACGCTGATATCGTCTGCGGAAGACATATGTGAACTTTGAGATTTGGCGCCAGTTATTGGATTCTTTACGTAACGACCAGATGTATTCTGTAACGTATACTGACTTACAGGGTTGCCTACTCGATGCATATACTGTGACGTCGGAGGGGCTTGGTCATAATCTGGCGCAACGCCTATTATACTAGGATAGCTGTATCGTGCTGAATGCGAACGCGATGGTGTGGATGCCGCACCTACGTACACTTGGGCGTTTACACGCATTCCAGGGATGGATGAGTTTCTTGAGCATTGTGGTGCCACTGAGGAACCATCATATAAAGGGTTTTGCCTGATTTGGGGATTAGTCCAATTGGAACTACCTTGTCCAGGAAAGTCACTATTGTTGTTATACGGTGCAGTGGGGTTTGTAGAAGGTGAAACACCAGGTCTTCTTACCCCACGTGACCGGGAAATGCCGACAGCAGCACCTTGTGTTTTGCTTCCTTCGAGAAAAACTGAATATAAAGCCATGTCGACTGGTTTTTCGGGTATTGCTCCTGGATAATGGTATCTACTATTGTCCATGCTGGGTCCTGGCAACTTATTCACCATACCTACGTCATTGGCAAGCATCATTTGACGTCGTTGCTTTCGTTCTTGTCTCAGTCTTCTCTTCTTTTGCAGACCCTCAAACACTTGTAAAAATGTTCTCAAAAGCCAATAAGTAATTTCACTGGAAGTTTTCTTTTTATGACACAAAAACGCATGGCATTCAAATAAGCTGCTATTTGGATTAGAATCGGTTCTTGTTATAATTGCAAATACCCGTGGTTCGTGTTCGTCTGCTACACCATAACATATATGGTGAATTGGAATTAAAACATGTTTTTCCTTGCCAAAAGGTCCATTAGAATCGAGAAAATGAAATCCTTTCTCTGATATGGTGAGCTGATTAGATGGTTTTTGTTTTTCTTTTAGTCGAAGTAGTGCTTCCACTGGCTCTGATATAAATTGCCTTCCGTATTCACCTTTGGCAGGCATCTTTCCTAAGTATTGCACTGGGAATACAGGACATTTCGATTGCTCAGTTTTATCTCTTTTAGAATCTATTGTTACCTCTTTCTTTCTCCTGTTTAAAGCCTTGGATGCCATGATAGATGAAAGCTGACAAAACAATGTCGAAGAAAACTGCAAAACACATTCAAAATATAGAAAATCTGCTCAATAAAGAATACACACAAACTCCATCATCACATTATAGTTTCACAAACATGATATACTATTGGAATTTCTAAAAAGTAAAGTTTAACACGATATGCGTTTTCACTTAGAAGCCATTTTGCCGCATGCACTGATAATATCCCTGGTCCTAATCATGGGATTCTGGATCTTTGCGACATACACAAAATTATCCAAAAAGAGTTTGTTATTTGTCCCACACAAATTGTATAAAAAGTGCACTGCAATTAAACCTGTTTGCACTGTCGGCGAAGTACTATTCTATTTGCCACCTTTTGTTATGGATTGTAGAAGCGTGAAGCTCTGCACAATGGCATTTGTCCTTAGAAACACGTTTGTCATTGTATTATTCAGACCTCAAATTTTTCGTCAAACAGCCTGGTTCCATTCCCATACAAGTATAATTCTTTGTAACAGTCAAATGATATCTACAGCCAAGTTGTGTAACTCTTTAAAGCTGAGTCTAAACACAATAAAACGTTTGAATGAAGATATTCCAATAACAACTCCAGTTTCCATAGTAGATCTTATATATATATATATACATATTTATATATATATATTCCATTGTAACGGCTTGCGTCATATTTATCGCTGTGTAAAAAGTGGTAAATTACAATTCATTGGAGTCTCGAGACGAACAAGAAAAAGGACTTTGATCATTTGACTAAACCACTTGAGAGACCATCACATGAAGATTAAACTAGCTGTGTAAATAAATACTGTCATAGTTATGTGGCTATCTGTTAAGTGTGGTATATGTATTGCTTAATGGGACTGGGCTCATAAATCTTCATTTATGTTTTCATATTTGCATGCAATATCTTTAATCCAACTGAAAGTTCTACATTTACCTGAAAGGGGAGAAATAATTCCAAAAGAGAATCGAATTGATAATCAAAATCACCATCTTGAACACACACACAGATAAAGTTCTATAACGTGTGACACTTATTTCCTTTTTGTGTGCCCTTGTTTGCTTTTCATCATTTCGGTGAAGGTTTTGCTTTGCAATTTTCATCCCTGTTCTAAAAAATGGAAAGAAAAAAATGGTAGTAAAATTGTTTAGGTAAGCTGTAGTAACTATTCTGATATGATAAATGCTGTTAAAGGAATATTCCCATGGATTTTCATTTTTTCACATATGATAGAGAAATTAATTAGAAACAAAGTGGTGAAATAACTTAATGTTAATATCTTATTTCGTTTAGAAGTTACTCAATTTTAAAGTATTTTTTGAATTTAGACACAAGTGACTGATTGGCAACATCTGTGATGTCATAAAGACAATTTCAACAAAACGTCTTTTTGTATTTCTTTAAAAATGATTTGGATTTTTTTTTTATCTTTGTTAATGTGTATACACCAAGAAAAAAACAAAATGTTTTTTTGTATATTATATATTTCACCGTATCTCTATAATGAACCAAAAGTGCTGTTCGATAATGTAAATAGCGTTATTAAATTCATATGAAATACATAAGAACTGTGCTAGAATTGCCTTGATGACATCATCAAGCTGAAGGACATATTTTGTACGAGGTGTTTTGAAGAAGTTCAGCATTTTTTTACTCTTTAAATTGTTATTATTTTTAAATGGAATAAGATATTAACATTGTTTTTTTACCACTTTGTTTCTACTAATTTTTTCTATCATATTTAAAAAAATAAAAATCATGGGAATATTCCTTTAATGGACTAGGAATATTTTTTTTTTTTTAAACGTAACTGCTTAAAAAAGTCTAAAAGAAATACAACATATATTATTTGATTCTTCGATTGTAATTGGTCATATATAAACTCGTTATGATTTTAAATCTTGTCTTGCAATGATGACAATTTTTGACTTACATCACACCATGCTCCAGTATATCTTCCTTAAAACGTTCATACTTACCTCTAAGCAACAAATCAACATTCTCAGCATTATACATTTTCAAGTGGATGTAAAAGTAACATTATAGCTAAATAATGTTGAAATCC